>PVKH010007451.1:0-20211 GCA_004027955.1 Chaetophractus vellerosus | reverse complement strand
TCTAGAGGGTGTGAATTTAACTCCATGAACTGAGGGATTCTGCCAAGGCCACTCTTTCAATAATCTAAATCCCAGGTTTTAGTACCAGTTTCTGGAAGAATATGTCATCTTAGTCATAATTCTGTCTGTTTCCTACTTTCTAGCTTCCCTAGGTGGAACATGCAGTAAGGCTCATTTGAATTCTGGAAATTCTTTTAAGTGCCATGTTTTCTGAAACATACAAACTTCTAAGGATGAAATTCAGTTTCACATTTTCCTACAGTTATAAAATCATATTCCTGATAGAATTTAAGCCGATTAGATGTTTTCAAGGTGAAGAAGGTGGAAATGGAAGAAGTGCTGCAACTTGTAATCTCTAGCAAGTTTCACAATGGTATCCCTACCACCTCGGGTGTGGGCCCTAAACTGAGGACTTCAAAACAGAAAAATATGATAAATTTCATCAATCCCACATTTCCACCTAATGACAAGTAAAGATGCAAAATTTGATTATCTACCCACAAGCTATACTGTTACAACAGGTCAGAAAGTGTAGGTATCAGGGGAGATGTTAAAAGGGAATTTTTCCTGGATCTGTTACTCAAATTTTCCATATAGTTTTCCTCTACTGGATAAGGCAGGAATGACCCTGAATCTACAAGATGTACTTACCAGAGGGTCAAAACCTTCCACTGCAATGTCAGGAGATGCAGAACCAGGAGTTTGGAGCCAAAAAATAACGGAGGACAAGAGTATGTAGGCTTCAGCTGGTAAAAGTGATCTCCCAGCAGGCTGCAGCTCAGCACCCTGAATTCCTTCCTCAGCCCTTCCCTGGGGTAGCACCAAGTCTGGTTTTAATACATTTCCTTTAGCTCCTCAGAAGTTTCCCCATCTGAGCCACTCTGGCTTCCTGTTCCATGAGTTGTTGAAAATCACCATCTTTACTTTTCCAGGCACTCAATATTTTTGCATTTCTTTCCAGGGTTATTGATATAATCTTGGCTATCCAGCCCTGATTATCCCCACCTGTGGAGTCACATAAACCTGCAGTGACATGAGGGTTAATTATCATGTGTCCAAGCTGATGTTAATTCCCTTATCATCTCCTCTGTTTTGTGTCATATCTCTTACTGATGTTCAGTACTACTTTAGAGTTTTATATTGTCCAATGCACCAAAAATCTTGCTTCCTTTCTTCCTTCCTTCTTTCCTTCCTTCTCATTCATTTATTTTACTGAACCATTGCATCTATTTATTTCCGTCAAACCTTCACATTTTCATGTCAAAAATAGGAACATCTCCTCATTTCCATATCTAATAAGACCCTATTCTCCTTCATATTCATCCCTCTCATAAAACCAAGAGATATATCTACTTCAGGAATATAGAGAATATCACGCACAATCTTTCTAAATTACTTCCACGTCCAAACAGCTGTCTTCTCGGCAATGTGTGGCTCTGTCTGCCTCTTCCTAACCTAGGCTCCACTGTCCACTCCTTAAATGGCTCCACCCTCTTTTGTCTCTCTAGAGATATTTTTTTTTTGACAGCCTTCCCCAAATATTCATTCTCTCCTCTCCGTTTCTTTCTCCCATTATCTTCATCTTCTTCTAACTTTTGTTCTCTATTTTTTCCTGTATCTTTAACTTTCTCTATCATTCTGTCATACTCTTTGTCTTTAGCAAACCCTCTCCATTTGTCTGTCCTTCTCAGTCTCTCTTTCTCCTCTACCTCTCTTTCTCCCTCACCTCTATTTCGTTCACTTACTCTTTTATTCACCTTCTCTTTTTCCTTCATTTAAATATGGATCATTTTCGCACATTTTCCGGGGGAAAACTGATTTGTTATATTCAACTCATCTGTCTTCCATGTTAATGCTTTTATCACCATGTAAGCCAGATTTCTTGAGGAAAAATTTACACTCAGTTTTATGCATGTAATTTTCCATCACTCAGCCAGGCAATGGAGCTCCTTTCAATTTCCTACTCTTGCTGGCAGACACTGTAAAACTCAAGAATCAAAATTGCCTAAATGTAGATATTATGAATCTGTCTCTTACTACTTTCCATTGCTGTCATATTTGGCAATATTTCCTGTTCATTTCCTTACTAAAACTTTTTGCTTTTTTGTCCCAGAAAATCATGTCCCCAGAGTGTTTTCTCATTAGTTTCTTCAGAGGTCAGAATAAAACCTTCCCCTTGAGTCTCTCCTGACCACCCCACATAAAGTTACATTTCCCATTTTGTACTTATTACAACTATATGCTTCATTTTTCTCTCAAGATCTTATCATTTGTGACATATAAAGTTTACATTAGTATTTGTGGATTGAATTCATTGACCACATTTTAATGTCATTGAAGGAAGTGTTTAGAATGCTACTAAAGACAAGAGCTATTTTTTTTTGCTCTCAGAATATTTTCCAGAAGTTGTTATTAAAAATTGCTTCAAAAGTTCATGATAAGTCCAGACATTTTTTCTGTATGATTTAAAAGAATTTCTCTGGCTCTAGAGGAAAGTATACTCATTTATCTGCATAGATGAGCCAGTGTTAACTATCTCTATGGGCTTAATCTGTACTTCTATGAAGGAGGGTGGGAATGAATTGACTGAGTAGAGCCCCAGGACACTGATACCAGTCCCTGACCTGATCCTTCCCTCTTACTGCAGTGGATAATTCTCTGGTTCAGGGAACAGCCAGTCGCTATGTCCGACTTTCTGAAGATGTTAGAAGTATGAGCTTTGAAGATGAAGGTCACAGCGCATCCCTGGAGCCCCAGAGAGCAGAGGCCTTTGCTGCTTGGGGAGCACAGGCCTTCATCTCTGGCAGGCACTACTGGGAGGTGGACCTGGCCCACTCCTCAAATTGGGTCCTGGGAGTTTGTGAAGATTCCTGGACAGGTGATACCAATATCCCTGTTGGTTTTGAAGAAGCATTACTTCTATTTTTATGGAAGAGCAACAATCATTACAGTCTCTCCACCAACTCCCCACCATTAGTTCAGTATGTGAAGAGGCCTCTGGGCCAGGTTGGGGTGTTTCTGGACTATGACAATGGAACTGTGAGCTTCTATGATGTAGACAAAGGTTCCCTCATATATAGTTTCCTTCCTTCCCCCTTCTCCTCCTCAATGAATCCTTTTCTTTACCTTGTTTCCTCATGAAAAGTCACATTTCACAACTGCTTATTTGATGAATTGCATTTCTAATGAAACTTGTGTCCTGAGACTTTTTCATATGACCCTACAGGATTATACCTGATTGTCCCCGAGCACACTGTACCTTAAGGAAACATAATTAATGCATTAATATTGAATGTGATAACTATGTTGAATGCAGAAATTTATTTTTATAAATGTTATTTAATAAAGATGGTTTCTTATGAAGCATTGCCAATAACAGTATTTTTTTTCTTTAAAAAACAAAATTATTGAGATATAATATACCTACAATATTCACTTTTTGATAGTGTACAATTCAGTGGTTTTTCATACATCTAAGGGGTAGAGTAGCTATCAACACTATATAATTAGAGAACATCTTCATCAACTCAAAAAGAATCCACATACCCATTAACATTCACTCTTACCCCTTCCCCAAACCCTGACATCTACTCATGAAACTTCAATCTCTATGTAGCTGCCAGTTCTGAACATTTCTTAGACCTGGAATTGGGTACTATATGACCTTTTGTGCCTGGCTCCTATCTCTTAAGGTTCATACTGTTGTATGCAGTGGTGCTTTACTTGCATATTTCAACCAAATTTGTCTACTAAATCACAGTTTTGTCTTCAAGGCTGACCTCTTGCTTAGATCCAAATGACTACAGATGTTATCATTTTTATACCCTAAACATTCATCTTATCTCAGCTCAAACAAAGGATTTTCAGGAAAGACCTCTCTGACTTCAAAGACTCACTTAGTTACTCTTATTACATACTCTCAAATTAATAGTAAACTCTTACCAATTTGTAAGTTCTTATTACTGCTAGATGTGAAAAGAGTAATGGAAATATTTGTCTGAATTGCTACTGTCTTCCCACTATCTAACAATGCTTAGAACACAATATGCAATAAATATATAGCAAATGAATGGGTTAGTGAATAGATGAATGAGTTAATACAAACATTATTGTAGGATTAAGCATCTTTTCTAATATGTAGCTAAAATCAAATGACAGAAAATAGTTAAAGGTAATATGAACAAAAGGCAATCAAAAGAGTGATATCCTGATTCATATTCTAAGGCAATTTATTATATGCAGGTTTGAAATAATTATAGAACAATTTTATTTTATTGGTTGATTTTGGAATTTCTCTATAGTGTACTATGTAAAGTGAAATGGAACAGAAATCCATACCTAGTACCTTTGTACACTTTCAGGGTTCAGATTGACATAAATATTAGATCACTTACTATTAATATAGTAATAACTATATACATCAGTGGAAAAAACAAAATCAATTTGCACTGGAAATAACCCAGATGATGAAAATGCATAAATTTGTAATAAAATGGCCTGAAAGTTTTCGAAAAAATAAAGAAATTATATATATGACACAGTTTTCTGATGAATTTATCACATTTACCCTGGGGATAAGGATGATAAGATTTAAAAAACAACAGTCTCTATTGTGTTCAATCCCATGAAATGTAGAGTCCACTTCTCATGAAGGATACTAACTGCAAGTGAAAATTTATCATGGCTAATCTACTCTAACAACGTACCCCAAATTTAAATGAGTCAGAGAGAGGATGTGTGCCTCTCATAAATCATTCTGTCCAAACATGGGAAGCAGTCAGTGGGAAGATTACCCTCTCCAAAAACTGGTTTTTATCTCTATGTGCAACAAAATACAATTTGTTGCCATGTTCTGTCCAGGAGAACTTCAAAAATATCTTGGACAAAGAGACCTAACTTTAACAGAAGGTCTTAGAGACTTTCTACAGTACACCTGTTCACATCCTGTTGAACCAAGTTTAGGCATATGGCTCACTAAGATCCTATATCTGAAAAATTTGGCTACACAGGAAAAAAATTTCGGGGGGGGGTATAGAAGGGGAAGAACTAAATGACTAGGAAAACAGAGGAAATACACAATGGATTATGTTCAATGAAAATAAGAGCCTCAACAAGAGAGGTAGTGTTGTTCTGGGTTATAGCCAGCAGTGAGTATTCAGGAATAAGTCATCAATGCTTTTAACCATTGGGGAGTTTTGGAAATATGGAGGATTAGAGAGATGCAATACTCACTTCTCTCCCAGAGCAGTAGTTAGAGAACAGGCACAAATGGCTTGAAAAATTGTTTTAGGGTTTAGTGCACCAGGGGAAGGCTGGACACCACCCAGAAGAGAGAGGGGCAACGGAAGAGAATCTTAATGGGAAGATGTGTAAGTAATCACTGCAGCAGTAGGTGCAGGTGCCATCACCCCATCCTTGTGCAGACTGCTTTGAATTCTCCAGCCTCTGGCTGCAGGCACACAGAGGGGGCCGCAGGGTTCTTCCTCTCCAGGCAAGGGGAGAGAGAGGGATGCAGCCTAATCTCAAGCCAGCTTTTCACCAACGAATTTGGTCTGCTGTGTCCCATGAGCCCTTCCAGTCTGGGTTTGCCCTAGGTGCCAACAGGGGATAAAGATATGCAACCCTATCAAACACCCTCCCTACTGACCAAAACTGGTTGTTTAGGATGCAGAGGGGACAGGAATTATTTCCTCTCTTAGAAAGGGGAGTAGGCTGCCAGCAAATGTTGGAGAACAGCCTCTGAGAAAGTTTTAATTTGCGAGGCTCTGAATAGCCTGAGGCAGGATCCTCTGACACATTGTTTTGTTCACTATTGCAGGGAACACATTCTGACCAGCAAATGGACACAGAGAGCACAAGCAGTGGGGGAGGGGAGGGGGGGAGTAAATAAATAAAAAGAAATCTTAAAAAAAAAGACTTAATGAGGATATCCCTTCAGAAAACAAGATGGTGAGAAAACAATGGTATGAAATAATTAGGATACTGAAAGAGAAAAATTGTCTTATGAGCATTCTTTATCCAGCAGAATTGTCCTTAGATGTGGAGGTGAACTTAAAATATTCACAAATAAACAGATACAAAGAAAATACATGAAAAAGATCCAAATTTGCAGGAAGCGTTAAAGGGAACCTTATATTCTGAAGGAAAAAGACAGTACAGAGAGGCTTGGAGGAGGGAGTAGAAGGGAAGATTATCAGAAAGGATAACCAAAAGGCTAAAAAGGCAGATAAAAATAAGATATGACATGTGAAATCCAAGTGTTAAAATGGTGGAAGGGAATAATACATTTACAGGTCTATCATACAATGTGAATGGATTAAACTTTCCCACTCAAAGCATATAGACTGACAGAATGGATAAAAACTATGAGCCATCCATGTGCTGTCTACAAGACACACACCTTAGTTCCAAGGATACAAATCAGTTGAAAGCAAAAGTTTTGGAGAAGAAATTCCATGTAAATATTAACCATAAAAAAGCAGGTGTAGATATACTTAAATCAGACAAAATAGACTTTAAATGCAAAACAGTTTTAAGAGATGTAGAAGGCCATTATATATTAATAAAAGGGACGATCTACTAGGCAGAAGTAACAGTCATAAATAAGTATGCACCTAACCAGGTTTCCCCAAATTCATGAGGCAAACTCTGGAAAAATTGAAGGAAGAAATAGTCATCTCTACAATAATTGTTGGAGACTTCTACACACCACTCACAATATTAGATAAAACAAATAGACAGAAGTTTGACAAGGAAACAGAGAACTTGAACAATATGACAAATGAGCTAGACTAATAGACGTATTCAGAAAGTTGCATCCCAAATCAAAGGTGATATGTTCTTCTCAAGTATTAATGGATCTTTTTCCAGGATAGACCACATATTGGATCACAAAACAGGTCTCAGTAAATATAACAACTTACACGTGTATGGTCCATCTGTTACAATTGATATATAAATATCGAAGCATTGCTACTTACCATAGCTGATGGTTTATATTTTGCACTGTACACTTTTATAGGTTTTGACAAAATGTGTAATGGCCTGTACCATCATTGCAACATCATACAGAACAATTCCAATGCCTTAAAAATGTATTGTTCTTTATGGATAAAAACATCAAATATGTATTCCCAGACATCAACAGATGTGTCTCATGACACTGTAACAAGCCTTGGGCCATTATTCCATAAATGGAGGAAATGACCATAGAAATCAAATAGAAAGCCTAAGAGTGTCCTAATGTGTGAATTCCTAACTTATAACTAAGCAGGCAGTATTGCAAATGGGTGTAAAGAAATACATTAGCTGAGGAATATGCTGTGGTATATATGATGAAATACACAAAAATCAGTTTTAGGTGTATCAAAAATTAAGCAAATCGAGCAGACTCACAGAACTAGACTCGCGAAAATAGGTTATCAGGAGATAGAAAGGGAGGAGAGAGTGGCCAGACAATGCTAAATATGGGCAAAACCTATGATAAGGTGGAAGGGGGTGGTTGGGCATTGGATGGGAGTGATAGTGGAGCAGTGATGTGATTGGGGTTGACAGTGCTGGAATGTGAGAGGGAGTAGATTGGGTGGGTGGGGTTTGGGTTGGACCATCCACAGAAAAGGTGGCAGTGCAAGAGGAAGGAACAGGTGAACTCTGAGGATTTGTAGGTCTGTTGTTAAAACTACAAAGGTGGGGATGTTGTTTTTGCAAACAAGGAAGGAGAGGGATACCTGTGCAAAGCATTGGAGGTGGGGGGATGTTCAGGTTAGGGAACACCTGGGGCATGCCTCTATGGAATATGAAAGTGTTCATCTTTTTATAGTGTGTTATCTCAGTGGGTGGAGACTCACAGCAAACAAGAAAATATTAAACTCTTTTCATGAAGAGTCCTGCTAAGTTCTCAATTAGAGGAACAAGAATCACTTAAGAACATAGGCAATGCCTAATTTTTTTTTAAAAAGGCCAATATATCAAGATCTCAATAATAATGCATGTAACTATGAACCTTTTCTTCAAAACTGAACCTTCCCTGGTTTCCACTGATTCCCAGGGGAGGAGGGTGGAAGAACAGTGTAGATGGAACATAGAGCATCAACATTCTTTTTTGATTATTTTTTTCTTTCACTGAATTTATTTATTTTTTTAAAGATACTTGGATTATACAAATGTCACATAAAAATACAGGCGATTCCCATATGCTGCGCACCCAACACCTGCCACATTTTCTCAGATTAACAACATCCGTAATCAGTGAGGTACATTCATTGCATTTGATGATCACAATTTGGAGCATTGCCACTAAGCGTGAATTAAAGTTTACATTGTAGTTTATACTCTCTTCCACCCAATTCTGTAGGTTATGGCAAGATATACAATGGCCTGCATCTGTCATTGCAATGTCATTCAGGACAATTCCCAAGTCCTGGGAATGCCACCATATCACACCTGTTTTCCCTCTCCCTGCCTTCAGAACCCCCAGTGGCTACTGTCTCCACAGCTTTGGTTTCCTTTAAGAGTGTTGTGCAGTTTTCTGCATAGAAGCCTTTTGCATCTTTAATTATATTGATTCCTAGATCTGTGATTCTTCTGGTTGCTATTGTAAATGGGATTTTCTCTTGATTTCTTCCTCAGATTGCTTATTATAGGTGTACAGAACTGTTACTCATTTTTGTATATTGATCTTATAACATGCCACTTTACTGAATTCTTTTATACATTCTAGAATCTTTATTGTAGATTTCTAAGGGCTTTCTGTGAATAGGATCATGTCATCTGCAAATAGAGAAAGTTTTACTTCTTTCTTTTCAGTTTGGATGCATTTTCTACCTTTTTCCTGCCTAAGAGCTTGAGCAAAGACTTTAATACAATGTTAAATAAGATCAGGGAAAGTGGGCGTCCTTGTATTGCTCCCGACCTTAGAGAGAATGCTTTTAGGATTTCACCATTGAATATGATGTTAGTTGACAGTTTTTCAAATATACCTTTTAACATGTTGAGGAAGTTTCCTTGTATTCCTCTTTTTATCAGGAATGGGTGCTGTATTTTGTCAAATGCTTTTTCTGCATCTATAGACATGATCATATGATTTTTCTTTCTTTTCATCTCTTTGCGTGATGTATTACATCAATTTATTTTCTTATGTTCAACCATCCTTGCATACCAGAGATGAAACTCACTTGGTCATGGTGTATAATTCATTTGATGTTTACTGAATACGATTAGAAAGTATTTTGTTAAGGATTTTAGCTTCTAGGTTCATTAGAGATTGGTCTAGTTTTCTTTTTTCGTGGTGTCTTAGTTTGGCTATGGTATTAGGGTGATTTTGGCATCAGAGAATGAGTTAGGCAATGTTCCCTCTAATTCTATTTTTTTGGAAGACTTTAGGCAGGATTGGTGGCAGTTCTTTCCGAATGCTTGGTAGAATTCACCTGTGAACCCATCTGGTCCTGGGCTCTTCTTAGTTGGGAGGTTTTTGATGACTAACTCTATGTTGTTACTTGTTATTGGTCTGTTGAGTTCATCAATCCCTTCTTTTGTCAATGTAGGCTGCTTGAGTGTTTCTAGGAATTTGTCCATTTCCTCTAACTTATCCAATTTTTGTGAAAAAATTTTCAAAGTATCTTCTTGGTACTCTTTATTTATGTGGGGTCAGTGGTGATATCCCTTCCTCATTTCTTATTTTATATAGTTGCATCTTTTCTCTTTTTTCTTCGATAGTCTAACGAAGGGTTTGTCAATTTTATTAATCTTCTCAAAGAACCAGCTTTTGGTTTTGTTTCTTTTTTCTAGTGGCTTTCTTACTTTCAATTTCATTTAGTTCTTCTCTATCTTTGTTATTTCCTTCTTTCTACTTGCTTTGGGGTTAGTTTGTTGTTGTTTCTGTAATTCCTCCAGGTGTGCAGTTAGGTCTTTGATTTTGGCTCTTTTTTACTGTAGGCATTTATTTATTTATTTATTTTTTAAAGGAATCATTTTTTTAAAAGACTTTATTTATTTTTTGTTACGTATCCCTCCCCTTTTCTGCTTGCTCTTGCTGTGTGTTCATGTTCTTGTGTTCTTCCATGTCTGTTCTGTCTCCCCCCGCTGTGGTGATGTGCCGAGTCAGTTCACTGTGCAGGTGGCTTGCCCCGCTTGTGGGCGGGTCTGCTTCCATTCCCAGGTGGCTTGTTTGCTCCGTTTGCAGGTGGCTCACCCCCGCACACAGCGGCTTTGCCCTGCCCATGGTGGCTTTGCCCTGCCCACAGCGGCTCTGCCCGGCCCACGGCGGCTTTGCCTTCTCAGGCGGTCTGCTTGCCCAGAGAAGTCCCCAGGAACCGAACCCAGGGCCTCCCATGTGGTGCACTGGCACCCCATCCACTGGGCTATACAGCCGGCCCCTACTGTAGACATTTATGTTTATGATTTCCCTCTCAGCACTGCTTTGGCTATATACCATACATTTTGATTCATTGTGTTGTCATTTTCATTTGTTTCAAGGGAGGTACTGATTTTTGCAATTTCTTCCTTGACTCACTGATTGTCTAATAGTGTATTGTTTAACTTCCATATCTTTGTGCCTAATCTGATTCTCTGCCTGTTACTGTTTTTCAGCTTCATTCAAATGTGGTCAGAGAAATTACTTTGTATGAGTTTAATCTTTCTGAATTTATTGAGAGATGTTCTGTGGCCTAGCATGTGGTCTGCCCTGGAGAAAGTTCCATGTGCGCTTGAGATGAATGTGTATCCCACTGTATTTGGGTGTAATGTTCTGTATATGTCTATTAGGTCCAGATTTCTAATTCAAGGACTCTGTTTCTTTATTGATCCTCTGTCAAGATGTTCTGCCTAATGGTGATAATGGTGTATTAGAGACCCCACTATAATTGTAGGGGCATCTATTTCTCCATTTAGTTTTTCCAATGTTTGCCTCATGTATTTTGATGTGTCCTGATTAGGTGTATAAATGTTTACAATTGTTCTTTCTTCTTGACAGATTACCACTTTTATTAATATACAGTGTCCTTCTTTGTCTCTTACAATAGTTTGGCATTAAAGTCTATTTGTCCTATATTAGTATAGCTACTCCTGCCCTTCTCTGATTATTGTTTTAATGTAAAATTGTTTTCCAGCCATTCACTTTCAGCCTCCTTGTGTTCCTGGTTCTAAGGTGAGTATCTTGTAGAAAACATACACATGGGTCATATTTCTTTATCCATTCTGCCAATCTGTGTCTCTTGATTGGATAGTTTAATCCATTAATATTGAATGTTATTACTATCTAGGAATTACTTACATTAGCCATATATTCTTTAGGTTTATACATGCCATATGCTGTTTTTATTTCTCTTTTTATCGTTTTGTTTGTTCTGATACCTTCCTTCAACTCTCTCTCTCCTATTTTTTCCTTTCAACCTGCAGAATTCCCTTTAGTATTTCTTGAAGGGCAGATTTCTTATTGACAAACTCTTAATTTCTGTTTATCTGTGAATATTTTGAACTCCCCCTCATTTTGGAATTCCAGCTTTGCAGGCATTCTTAACTGGAAGAGAATTCTAGGCTGGAACTTTTTCTATTAGCATCTTAACTATGACATACTACTGTCTTCTTGCCTCCATGATTTCAAATGAGAAATCAGCCCTTAATCTTATCGAGCTTCCCTCGTATATGATGGATCTTTTTTCTCTTGCTGCTTTCAGTATTCTCTCTTTGTCTTGAGCATTGGATAATTTGTCAGGTACATGTCTGGAGGTAGGCCTGCTAGGCTTTATACTGCTTGGGGTGTGCTGCACTTCCTGGACATGTACATCCGTGTCCCTCAATAGAGTTGGGAAATTTTCAGCCATTATTTCCTCCAATACTCCTCCTGTCCCCTTTCCTTCTAGTCCCCCTCTGGGATGCCTATAATACATATGTTTGTGCATTTCGTGTCATTCAAATCCCTAAGACCCTGCTTGATTTTTTTTTATCTTTTCATCTATGTGTTCTACTAAATGTCTGATTTCAGATGTACTGTCTTCCTTATCACTGATTCTTTCCTACGCCTGTTCAAATCTGCTGTTATATGGTTCCAGTGTATTTTTTATTTCTTGCATTGTGACATTTATGACCATCATATCTGTTATCTTTTTAAGGAAGTTTACTATTTCTTCAGTATATTCTGCCAGTGTCTTCTTAATATCCTTTATCTCTTCCTTCACTTCATTAAGTTGATTCAGGATATTTGTTTGGACATCCTTGATTAGTTCCACATTCTGCATCTCCTCCTCTTTAGTTTGTTCATTAGACTGAGCCATGTCTTTCTGTTTCTTAGTATGCCTTGTGATTTTTTGTCTGTACCTGTGTATATGCTTATTTTGATGAGCTTGTTTGGTTAGTTAAGTTCTCTTTCTACTCTAGGGTTTAATCTTGTTGTTTCTTTGTTTGTGGTAAGGTTAATTTTTGATACTTGATTCCTCTTATTACATATCCTAGCTGTTGCCTGTGTTTCCTGGAAAAAATAATTAAGACCAGAGAAAAGGAAAGTGATAAGAACTGAAAAGCATAATAGTAATAATAATTCAAAAAAGGTAGAAGAGGAACTACGGAAGAGCTAGAAAACTAATGTGAGAAAAAAATCTTAAAAAATACAAAGGAATAAGAATAAAAAAGAGTTGGAGTGAAAAAAAATAAGAGACAAAATGGAAGAGAAAAAAAGTAGAATGAATGAAAAGGTCAGAGAACAGATCGAAAAAATGAAACGGGAAAAAAAATAGAAAGGAAAAACTAGGAGTTAAAAGGCAGAACAAGTGAGAAGAAAAGAGAAGGAAAGAATAAAAAGGAGAGAGAGAGAGAAAGAAAAAATGAAGACAAAACAAGAAGTGGTGGAATGGAAGAAAAGCAACAGAGGTCAGAAGACAGAAAAATGATGGAATGAAGAGAAATAATGTAGGTTGAAAAAATAAGTAAAAGAAAGAAAAAGGTAACAAAGAAAGGGAAAACAACAAACAAGAAATCAAACAGGAACAAAGAAACAATCCAGGAAAAACAGCCTTCCCGCTTAGGCCCCTAGAGACCTTCTCAGGCTGATGGTGCTCAACAATTAATCACCCTGCAACCTGCCCTCTGCAGGTGATGTACCCAGTTTTAGCAAATAAAATAAAGGAAAAAGGGAGAAAAAAAATCCAATAAACCACAAAACAAAACAGTGGAAACTCAGTCTACACGTTCCCTGTCATGCTAGCTGTGTGCCTTACCACCCCCTGGATCCCTTCCCTTCGCAGGTACCAGGGCTCAAACCAGCGACCTTCTACATGCAAGGCAGGAATTCCTCCACTGCCCTAGAGCAGCTCTTTAGACTAAACAGACTTTGAAAGCTTATTGGGCTCTTCCTACCTCCATTTCCCTTGGGAGAATTGGGCTTTTAATAGGTTTCAAAGGATGGACTACTTGGTTGCCTGTCTCTGCCCTCTCCCTAACCCCAGTTCCTCTATCCCAGGGCAGCTGAGCATGAACGTGCCTGAGCAGATTCTCCTCCCCACTCCCCAGGGCCACCTCAGTGCTGGCTGATGTCTTCCCCGAGATTCAAAGGGGGCTCAGGTGTCCAAACCCATGGAAATGAAACCACTCTCCACCATTCACCAGACACCTCTTCCTCCCAGGGAATGCTCCCTCCCACTGAACTGGTGGGTGAGAGCCAGGGGCTCCATGGTGGCCTTTTGCCTTAAGGGTAAGGCTTAGCTGCTCACCATTTCCAGTCACAGGGGCAAGCAACTCACAGTTTTCTCTTGGACTGTATATCTCTTTGTCCAGATCCCTCCAGATCGATGTCCAGAAGCCTCCTCCTCTGTGGGTTCCTAAAACAGCTCATTTGGTAGGATTTTGCTCCATCTCAGTCATTTTTTGCAACAGTGTGAGGCATTACCTACCAGTGACACCATTTTCCTGGAACCTCAAATAATTCCCAACAAATTTCTGATACTTTGCATCAGCACCCCTTTAGCTGACCAATACAGAGAGATTGAGAGGTTATGAGTTTTGTTCATTTATTTAATATTATCACTGGAATAATGAAGGTACTCTGGGAATGATTGGGGTGATGAATGCATACATATGTGCTTACAATGAATATCATTGATTGTACTCTTTCAATATATCACTGCTCTATTAATATGTAAGAATAAAATAAATTTGTTTAAAAAAGTGTTAAAAAAAAGTAATCATAAAATTTTAAAACTTGAAGAGGAAGTCATAGGATAAAATCTTAGTGACCTTGAGTTAGCCAATGATTTCATGTATGTGACACCTAAAACATGAGACATAAAGGAAAATTAACAAATTGGATTCATCAAAACAAAAAATTTTGTTCTTCAAAATAGATAATTAGTAAATTTAAAAGTAAAGCCAGAGATTGGAAGAAAATATTTGTAAAACATCTATCTGAAAAAGGAATTGTATCCACAATTGAGGTATTGTACCTCAATAAAAAGAAAAGAAACTACCCAAGGAAATATATGTACAACCAAAAGAGTAGACACTTTATTGAAGAAGGTATGTGAATTTAAATAAGTACATGAAAAGACACTCAGCATCATTAGTCACTAATAATGCAGTTGCAAATTAAAAACACCGGATGCTGTTATACACTAAAAAAATGGAGCGGTCTAAATAAAAATGACTTACATTTCTAAGTGTGGTGAGGCTGTGGAAAAACTAGAACTCTTATAGATTGATGATGGCAATGTAAAATGGTACAGGCACATTAGAAAACAGTTGGACAGTTAATTTAAAAATTAAACATTTGCATGAAATGAACACCTGCATTACTAAGTATTTACCTCTGAGAAATGAAAACCTGTCCATGCTAATCATTTTGTGCAAATATTCATAGCAATAATATTCATATTAGTCAATAACTGGAAACAATCCAAACCCCCATTGCCAATTGATAATCAAAATGTGGTATATTCATACTATCTTATATTACCCAGCAATAAGAAGGAACAAACGTCTGATACCCTCTCCCCAAAAATGAGTGAACTGCAAAAAAATGATCAGTAACAAGGCCAGAAACAAAATGGCCATATAAGTTATGATAATGTGCATATGATACTTGTAAAAAAGGCAAAACAATAGGTATAGAAAGCAGATCGGTGGTTGTTGGGGCTGTGGATGGGTGTAGGACTTGATGGCAAAAGGGCATGAGGATGATCTGGGAGGGATGGAAGTTTATAACAATGGATGTGGTGATGGTTGTGCAGAATAAGCTTAATAACATTTATTTAAAATAAACTGTGAATGGATTTCATGACATGTCAATAATACCTCAAAGTGATTTAAAAATTTTCAGGGCCCCAAAGTGTTCATTTTTTTTTTTTAATATCAACATATACCGTGTTAGAAATTAAAACTAAAAAAAATAATGTTTACTTATTAAGTCATTAAAAAAATCCCATTTGTGAAACCATCATATATAACATAAGTATATTTTCCAAAACTACAAAAACGAGTAAGTTAGCCAGAAGGGTGGCATTGCTGTATGTTTTTGTAAATTCTTTTAATGTCTTGCTTAATAAAATACATCTGGATTCTTGCAAAGCTTTCTCTGTTCAATCTTTTGGGATATTACATGTCACATGGTCCGTGGAAAACCCTACTGTATACTTGGGAATATATGATAATGCAAAGGCCAGTAATGTCTAAGTATTGTGATTAAAATATTTTGACCTCATGGACCCTCGGGGTCTCAGGACCACATTTTGAGCCCTGTCATGAGGACCCCCTCCCTCATCACCTACTGGGGGTGGAGGAGGAAGGGGACATCCAAAGCCTGGACCCTTGTGCACCTGGCCTGCATCTCCTTCCTTCATTGGCACCTCCAGGGCCCTGAAAACAAGGGTGCTGCAGCCGTCACCCACCACCACCCCAGCTTTGCTGGAGCTCTAAGGGCAAAGCAGGCCGTGCTTCCCACCATGCACTTCTCACCACTGACCACAATAAGCTGCAAAAGCAGACTCATATTCTCGCTCCTATCACTCTGCTATCAATAAATGTGTTTTAAAAAAATCATCCATCCTTTTACAACTTAAAAGCATCAGCTTTAATGATCTTTGGACATGCAGCATAACATTGCCTTGGAATTTCTTGGAATGAGGGCTCTGGGTCCCCACCCCAGACCTACTCCATCAAGAACCTCTGTGGGTGGCCCAGCAGTTGGTCTTAAGGAGCCCTGCAGATGATTCTGATACAATTCCACCAGAGGTTAAAGCATCAGCATCTTGCACCTGTTCAGAAAGGAGCCACAACACACCTGGGAAGGGATCTAATATTCCCCTCTCCCCTTCCATTCCCTTCCTGGATCTGCACAGTCTGGGTAGAGATAAAGAGAATTTGCTCCGGGTCGTGGGAATAGGCAGGGTGAAGAAACAGAGGTCCTTTGAGAAGAAGCACCAGCTGGAAAGTGAGGAAGTGAGCTGGTTAAACCAGATTATCTGGGTGCTTTTCTTACCATAGAGCTTTTTCTGAGCCTTTACTAAAGCCTTACATCTAAGTTCTAGTCTCATTTTAGACTCGTGTTTGAGAAGAAATGGAAATACGATTTAATGAGCATTATTAATGTGGAAGAGCCTCACCATATAATCACGTCAGAGGGGGCAGGAATTATCCAGAACGTGTTTTTTTTTTTTTTTGGCCAATTGATTTTTTTTTCAATTTGTAAAAATCTTCATTTCCCCCTGAGATGGCTCCCTCATCTGTTTGCTTGTGGCTGCTATTTTTTAGCTTGTTCTTTGCACTTGTTTGCTCATTTCTATTGTTTTTTGTGCTTGTTGTCTATTTGTCTTTTTTCTTTAGGAGGCACCAGGAACCGAGCCCAGGACCTCCCATGTGGGAGGCAGGCACCCCACTGCTTGAGCCACATCCCTGCTCGTTTTGTTTTTGCTCATTGTCTGCCTGTTGTTTTTGTTCGATGTCTGCTCAGAAAGTCTTAAAGGAAGTAGAATTGGAATGGGTACAGTCTTCTGGACTTGGAGAATCCCCTCCAGGCAGCTTGGCATGTTTTGGGATTTTTTTAATGAAGGAGGTTTATTAAGTTTTTTTTGGTGTAGATTTTAATTATTGTGTTCCATTGAGGAAGATATTAGCAATAAAGGTAACCAAATATTTTCTTAGAAGGATGCTTTTAGGGGTGGAGTGGGGGTGGAGAATATCCTCATGTGAAATCAGTTGCGCTTATTTATAACATTCTTGTAAAAAATGTATAATTAGCAAACTTCTGGATTAAATGATGTTTTAAAATGCATTTCACTAATCACAGAAATTCACTTTATACTTTTGAAAAACTCTGTATATGTTTGCAGTTGAGCATGCATGGATGAGAGGGGAAAATAGAAATTCAGTTTACTCCCACCCCTAACAAATACTTTGTACTCCTTGGGAATATCTTGTCTCTTGGAACAAAATAGCATGAACTAGAGGCATGTATTTTTGTTTCTCAAGGGTGGTGAGATTCAGGATTTTCAAAAATATCTTTTTCTATCCTTCTGTGTTCTGTTCTGAGAAGCTGACTTGGAGTAAGGCCTGGGCTAGGAAAAAGTGAATATTGGGGGAAGGTTACACTTAATGGATTATAGAGAGTCTGCACAGATGGTTATTCTAACTGCTTCATCTTTATTGAGTTGTTCCTATAAATCAGCAAAGGAGGCAGTTCACACAATTGGCTTTCTCAGTTATTTCTGATCCCTTCCTGAGAGCCTATTATTTGAGAGGGGAGGAGAGCCCCACCTCTACCCATTTTCAAGAAAACCAGACTGGGGCTGAGGGTGTGTGATCAGTGCTGCAAACACTAGGAGAAACCCTGCTCTGTGCACCTGTCTGGAGCTTTCTCTCAGGTCCAATGGGGGCTAAGATCCAGACCCCCCCAATCTAGGGGAGCTGGTCGGGGACCACTGACAGACCCAGAACATCATTAAAACAGTGGAAAGTTGAGTCATGGCGTGTGTCCCGCTGGGTGCTTGTAAAAAGGAGTCCAGGACAGGTGAACTAACATCTCCATCCTCTCTTTCCCAGAGTCTTTACCCAGGCCCAAAAGTTCCTGTTAAGAATCTGCAGTGGTCCCTGGACTCACCCATTTTCAAGGGCTCTTGGAAACTACTATTACAAGACATAGCATGTTTCAGGAACCTGGTGGAGCAGTTTTTAGGAATGGATCCTTTTGGGGATTTGTTCGGGCCCAGAGGTAGCATTGGGCTCTTATTCTACAAGTTGAGCATTAAATGAAAGCAGGTTCAACTTGGTAAAGCACAAATCCTAGATTATGAGTCCCTTAGCTGGAAACTGGAGGCAGTTTCTGCTCTGTCTCTTGTGCCAGGTTGGGGAATGCCAGGCAGTGACACTTGAGATCTGTTCCTCTTATGAGTCTAAGCCATGAAGCTCTGAGACCCCTGAGTGTAGAAACAGGTGAACTATCCTCCTGGATTATACGTGGAAGTGTTTTTTAATAATATTTGTCCATTAAAAATTTAAAAGTTTTTAAAAGTTTCTAAAAGTAGTTCATTGCTGTTTTACTCATTGTTATCTGGACTGTCTCCCTGCTGTTGCCCCACCTATTTTAGGGTTGACTCTTTATCTTTTTTGTCTCCTCCTACATCTCTCTCTTCTTCCTCTCTTTCCCCTCTCTTTGCCTTTCTCCTGGCTGTGCTTCCTTTGCACCCCGTCTCCCTTTTTGACCTTTTGTTCATGTATTTAATAACAGTAATTTATGTGTGTAGATAAATTTATATGTTTAATTCTTGTAAAAACTCTTCAACGTAGGTACTTCGTTGTTCAAATGAGGAAACTGAGACAGCAAGAACATGCCCAGGGTGACTGGGCTAGTAAGAAGTGGTCTTGGAATCAAACCCAGGCAGTTTAGCTCCAGCCTGTCATCTTAGCACTAGGCTATAGCTCTCCACATGGTCATTCTCACTTTGGGTATAGATGATCAGCAGACTCTTCATGCCAGTTATTTGAAATGTCCCACTCGGGACTAGTCTTGAAATGAACAGGAAGCTTGGGTCATTGTCCCTGTTCTCAGGATCCTATATCGTCCAGAATTTTGCTGTTGTTACTCAAGGATCATCTTTGTCTTCGATTCATTGGTGGACTTAGGTAAGGAAAGGGATGTTTACTGTGTCCAGCACTGCCTGACTCTCTCTTTATCTATATACCGTACACCCCACACAGTCACTTGGTTTTTTGTACGTTTCTCTATAACTACAGCTCCTTTCTGCACAGCTTTCTCTACATTCTTCTCTACTCCTCAGATTTCTCTTGTCCTATACACCTCTATTCTTTTAGCTAGATTTTATATTCATCTTTACCTGGACTTTATCCTCATGCAAAGGACCTGATCACCTCACATGTTTCTAGGGTCAGTCAGGACAAAAGAACCTTGATTCCAGCTAGTTGAAGTAGAGTCATATCACAGGGTTGTGAGTGAATCATCCTTTCTATCCTCCTCCTTTAGGATTCACTCCCTTATTGCTGTGTTTTAGATCATATCAGGCAATCCCTGATTCTCACTCAGGGATATGCAGGTGTTCAGCTCATACTATGTTATGAAAGTGAACAGCCAGGACAGAGCCCTGGAATTGGGGTCGAGGTCAACCTGGGTGCTGATACCTGGGCCAGCAGAGACCTGGATGAGAAGGAGCAGGATTACAGAGTGATTCTGACAGAAATTATGGGAAGGATAGTGCCGATCCCTCTCACATATGTAGATTGTCAATCAGGAAACTAGACTTTCGCAGAAAAATGACATATCTCTGAGCCAGCCTCAAAGGCCTCTGTAGGAAGATTTGGAAGTCACAGGAACTACCTTGTTTCTCATTTTGGAGTATGGGAGTCACAGGGACAGTGAGAAAGCAGCAGCAGTGATTTCAGGGCTCTCTGTCTCTTCAGGCCACTCTTATTGGTGATGTCCAGGTGGTGGCTCAGCTACAGGTTTCTGGATTCTGGCTTTAGAGGACAAGACTTCCTCACCTTTCACTCAAACATTCTCATAGATAGAGGCCTGTCCCATAATCAAGAAATCATGGGAAGCACAGGGCGTATATGAAAAACTTTTTGCCCAAAATGAAGACCTACAAAGGGGCTTTAGGCTAAAGATAGATACTGACATTCTTCAACCCTACTATACTAGAATTATGAAATGTGCTTCCAGTCCTCTGAAAGGAAATGGTCAAACAACTCTCCCATTCCACTAGTCCAATATTTTCTATA
>PVKH010007450.1:0-20212 GCA_004027955.1 Chaetophractus vellerosus | reverse complement strand
GACCCATCTATTTGAACCTATAATTAGTAGTACAGTTGAAAGCTGTACATCCAAGAGACTTAGATCTTTGGGCTGTCCTTGTACCAGGTGGGCCCTGAATCTCAACAGAATTGCAACACCTACTTTCCAGTTCATTGAATTCACCCAGGACAACTAAAAAGGCGATGATGATAGACAATGACCATCCCAAAGAACCAAGGGAGTCTACAACTGCAAGCAAGAGAGTCCTATCTATCTGTCCTATGAGATTGAAGTCCCTCTAAATCTGAAGCAGAGTGGGCATCACCATCCCAAAATTCTCAAGATTGAGGATTGAACAAACATAAGGTGGGAATGCAACTATGGACTAAAGTAGACTTATCTTATTCTAGTAATGGAAGATCTTGTGACATTAATACAGAGACAGTGATCACCAGAGGTTCTGAGGGGAGGGAGAGGGAAAATAAGTGTAACATGGAGCATTTTTGGGACATTAAAATTGTCCTGCATGACATTGCAATGATGGGTACAGGCCATTATACATTTTTTCAAAACCTATAAAATTGTGCAGGGCAAAGTGTAAACTATAATATAAACTGTAGTCCTTGGTTAGCAATGCTTCAATATGTGTTCATCAATTGTAAAAAAAATGTACCACACTAATGAAAGATGTTGTTAATAGGGAAAAATGTGGGAGGTGAGGAGTGGGGGTATGGGAATCCCTTATATTTTTTATGTAACATTTATGTAATCTAAAGCTTCTTTAAAATTTAAAAAAAAGCAAAAAAAGGGTGGGGCTGGGGGTTTGGGGAGAACAAAGCACAAGCAGGCCTGCCTCAGGGCCTAAGGGAGCAAAGCGCTCCCTCAGACACCCTGCTGCTCCAGCAACCTGAGAAAGCAAGGGGACCCTACTGAACCTGTGTTATCAGAGAAGGCATAGGAGTCCTGGGCAATGGGACACTGCCAGGAACCCTGTGAAGGTGGAGGAGGAGAATATAAACCATCTCGTTCCAGACAGAAATCTTTGCCCATTCTGGGGACCCTCAGAAGAAACTGTAGAGAAGCTAGTGGACCAACATAAAAAATTCCACTTGCAAGCAGGTGAGCTTGGGGTTATTATATTTTTAAACATGTCTTCCTCATATTCTCCTTGCTTTTGGACTTAAAGAGAGCCTGCAATGGTAATTTTATGTGTCAACTTGGCTACGTTCTAGTACTCAGTTATTTTATTAAGCACTAGTCTTACATATTAATGTGAGGATATTTAGCAGGAGCAGTTGACATCTACAATCAGTTGATTTTAAGGAGAGGAGATTACCCTTGGTAATGGGAGTAGAGCTCATCTAAACACTTGAAAGGACTTAAGAGAAAAACTGAGGTTTCTTGGAGAACAAAAAATCCTGCTTTAATGCTGAGGCATCAGATCTTGTCGGAGTTTCAGACTGCCAGCCTGCCCTATGAAATTCAGACTTGGTAGCCCCCACAATCATGTGAGCCAATTCCTTGAAATAATGTATGTGTGTAATATATATGTATGTATATACTTATGTTTCTCTGATAAACCCTTACTGGTAAAGAGCCTATCCCTTTCTCAGCTTAAACACCACAGTGGGTCAGGAGTTGAAATGTTTCCCACATGGCTCCTAGCTCTTGCTGCCCTACTCAAAGGTTCTAGGTCATGCAGTAGCTGAAGAACTGCACAGCAGGTGGCCCACCTGTTGACTTGGAGGCCTCCATCTCCACCAGGAGGGCTTTCTAATCCATAGTTAATTATTACCTGCCTCTTGGAATACTCAGCACTTCATCCTTCTCCTACCTCACACCTTGCTTTTTATCACCATCAATGCTGATGATTTTAGGCACTCTGCTAGATTGTTAAACTCTTAGTCCTTATTGATATTCTTAAGAATATCTTAGTTGGGTTTCAGGTGATGTCTTCATCTGGTTAGAGCTACTCAAAGTAAGATTTATTTCCATATATATTTACAATTGGAAAGGGGAGCAGCTTGCTTACCAAAAGGAAACTCCACCCAAGGAGGAAAATAGGAGAGAATTGGGTTTGGGTTTGAGTACCACCAACCCTTGTATAAACATTCCCTCTGATTCCACCATTTCCCACTCCTCAAAATTGAACAGTTGAATGGGAAGAGGACACTCTTGGTATCCAGTTTCCTACAGAAGGAATTGATTTTGGCCTTGTCTCTAGGATAAGGGTCAGGTAATAGGACTGCCTCATACTGCCCTAAGCCCATCCTTCTCCTGTGCCCCTGCTATCTGCCCAGGCACAGCGACTATCCCTCCATGCTGCATTGGTCCTGGAGCTCTAATCCCCCACCTCCAACCCACCCACAGCCACTTTCCAAGATTTACTGTGCCTGGCATTTGGACTGCTTAAACCTTTCCTGTGGCACTCTATCTTATAAATTTCAATAGTCCATGGCATAGAGCATGGCATATTGAACTGCTTAACACATATCTGCTGAGTAAAAGTAAACATCTGGTCTTTAAGACAATCATGCAGCCCTTCCCTGTAGCTCTTTTCCCTCCAATCCCCTTCAGGAAAATGTCCACACTTTTGAGTTAACACTAGGGAAAAATGGGAAAGGATATATTTCTGTCAACTGTCTAAATCAGATGTAGAGTCAAAGGGAATTTTTTTATGATATATAATTTTTTTTTAATTTGAGAATTTGTGAGTTAACAAAACAATCATGTATACCATACAGGATTCCCATACCTCACCTCATCACCAACACCTTACATTGTTATGACATATTTGTTACAAATGATGAAAGAACATCATCATAATATTACTCCTATCTATAGTCCATAGCTTATATTTGGTGTATTTTTCCCACAATCCACCTGTGGCAGTTTAATATACTTATGAATTCCAAAAATAGATACGGATTATGCTTATAAACTGATCTGTTCCTCTGGGCATGATTAAATTATGATTAGGGCTTTGATTGGGCCACATCAGTAGGGCATTGAGCCCTGCCCTTTGCTCGGTGGGGAATCAAAGATAAAAGACATGGCAAAGGACCGAGTTGGAGTTTTGATGTTGGAGTTCTGATGCTGAGTTTTAATGCTAATGCTGGAGCCTAGGGAAGTAAGCACACAGAGGAACGTGATCATGAGGAAGAAAAGAAGGCCCCAAGAAAAGAGACAGAGCCGTTCACAGCTAGCCTTGTGGAAACAGGCAAAGCGTAGAAAGCCTTGTGGTCTACAGCTGACCTTGTGGAGGAAACAGAGGAGCTGAGCCCAGAGAGAAATGGAGCCCTGGAAAGAGAGGAACCTAAGAAGCCCAAACCCTGGCAAAACGTTGGCAGCTGTTTTGCTCCAACATGTGGCAACAGACTTTGCTGAAGGAAGAAAGTTATGTTTTATGGCTTGGTAACTGTAAGCTTCTACCCCAAATAAATACCCTTTATAAAGACCAACAGATTTCTGGTATTTTCCATCAGCACCTCTTTGGCTTACTAATACACCACCTCATTATTAACACCATTTATTAGTACTGTATATTTCTTACAGTTCGTGAGAGAATGTTCTCATATTTGTACTGATAACCACAGTCCATCATTCACCACAGGATTCATTGTGTTACACAGTCCCATGTGCTGTACGTTCCATTCAAAGTGTACACTCAGTGGCTCTCAGTTTCATCACTGAGTTGTGCAGTCATCAGCTAGTCCATTTCAGAACGTTTTTATTACTCCAAAAGGAAAATTCCCATTTCCCCTTACACCACCCCCCACGCCCCTTATTGATCCATTCATATAGTACCTTCTTTGCCACAGAGGATGGCAAAACATTACAATATTACTGTTTACTATAGAAGGTGAATGTTTTAAGCCTGGTCTAAGTCAGGCTTCCAGTCATAGGATTCTGTGTACAGATTCCTAGAACCCAGTGGCCATGGGGGACAGGGAAGGGAGGGAAAAGGAGGTAGCCTCTAATTCCAAAATAGGTATGAGTTGCCAGTCAAGAATCTCCCTGGAAAATGCCAGAATTAGGCCAATTTCAACATGATCCTGAAAAACCTTCCCAAGGGACTAGGCCCAGCTTGTCCAGGACTGAAGGTCTTTTGATAGCCAAGAAACTTTATCTGAATTTCCCAGCTTCTGCCTTTGGCCTGGATCCTAACACCCGAGTTGGGTGTCTCCTCTTCCAGGCTCCTGGTGGTAACTCAGTGCTGGCCCTGGCAGCCATTCTTCCGTGGGCTTATCTTCTGCTGTCAGGGTCTTTCTCGTCAACCTTCAACATGTTCATATCATGGGCCACACCCTTAGGAAACCCTTATTTTTTTTCTGCTGCAACTGCCAAGAAGGCACAGTTGAGTACTTTTGCAAAAAGTAGTAGGAGTCTGTAGAAACTAGGGGACTTGGCTGCCTATAACAGATTTCTAAGCTCCCCTCTCATATTACTGCCTGTGGACAACGTGGGCCATTGGGATTATGTTCCTCCTGCAGTCTGTAGGGAATTAATTCAATTCCCTCCATGTCACCAGCATTTCCCTGGGAAGCTTGCAACTCGATTCAGGCTGGTGAGTAGTTCCTTCGTTAAGAACACTCATCTGTGTCTTTGCCTCTCCATTCTCACCCCATCCTCTGTGCCAGAGAAACCCCAGGGGCTTTCCTAAAAGGCAAGAAGAACTGGATGGCTTGTCTTAATACAAGAGTATTTAGGAATACAATATCTCATTAATTAACTTTAAAAGTTAATTGATTTAATAAGTAATAATTTAATGAGTGCTTTGGAGTAATCATCTCAGCTAATAAATTGGGGGCAGGGGAGCAATAGATCTGTATCCTTCCACCTACCGAAGTTGATTATAAAGCCCAGTGGTCTTCAGGAAACTGAGGACTTTTTAAGGGGCTCAGTAAATGTATTTCTGGTTTCTGACTTGCTTAATCAGAGTTTGAGTTTTCTCTACTAGCATTCTCATGCTTCACTGCAGTAGATGACTGCAAATGTGTTAATAATTCTTATATGAGGAGGTAAGAAAATGAAACACGTTCACATTCAAGGATGTCTGTGGAATTTTATGGGTGGATTTTAGAGACGTACATTATAAGAGGCATGTCATCCATGTAACACGGGGGTAGATGCAGATTATTGTCTGTTTCCAGAATAATCTGTTAGGAGACTGTGAGTGAAAGAGTTGGTTAAAATTGATCTTCCTTTTCCAAGGTGATTTTTGCTTTGCTCCGATTAGACTTGTGGTGTTGGTCTTGTCTCCCACTAACTTTGATGTCCCAGGCTACTATGGCAAAGGTACGTTTTCAAGATACCTTTCTGCCTCGCTGCCTCATCGTCCTCATCTTCCTGCAGCTGCTGCCCAGCATCGTATATGGAAATGGTAGGAGAACATTCCCTTTCATCTTTAGGAGGCTGCCCCAAGATAAGGAGAGAAATGCCCAAAGAAAAGTTAAGATGATGTGTGACTGTATCTCAATAAAACTGCTTAATAAATAAATAATTGTGCAAGAATAGCCATAAATAGTAACTGTGTATAGCAGGGGAAACAGAGAGAGATTGAGAGGTGAAGAATTTTTTTGTTTGTTTATTTGTCTGTTTTTTTGTTTTTTATTATTCTTGAAATAATGAAAATGCTCTAATAATGATCGAAGTGATGAATGCACAACTATATGAATATACCAAATACCATTGATTGTACAATTTGGATGAATTGTATGCTTTATTACTTTGAATCAATAAAACTGATTTGCTTTAAATAAATAAACAAACAAACAAACAAACAAAATGATGCCTTCCATTTCAGGTCAGGTTTCCTGGAAATCTTTAAATCCTCAGAGAGGAATGTGGAGCAGGGTGGGAAAATTCTTCTTCTCACAGATGCACTGACACTGTTCTTTTGAATCTGCCTCTTTTAAGTAAAAGCAGACTTTTCCGTCGTTGGACCTAATGACCCCATTCTGGCCATAGTGGGGAAAGACACAGAGTTACCATGCCACCTGTACCCCAATATCAGCATTGAGGACATGGAGTTGAGATGGTACAGGGACCAGCCCTCTCCTGCCGTGTACGTGTACAAGAAGGGGAAAGATACATATAAAGAGCAGATGAAAGAGTATCGGGGAAGAACAACTTTTGTGGGAGATGATGCTGCCAAGGGCAAAGCTGCAGTGAGGATTCACAATGTCACAGCTTTTGACAATGGGACCTATCATTGCCATTTCAGGGATGACAGAGCTTTCTCAGAAGCCACACTGTGGCTGAAGGTGGCAGGTAAGGGGGCTTGTTGGTTTGGTCATCTTACTTCCGTGTGATCACCCTATAAGTTTGTCTTACAAAGTTTCAGTCCCAATTATAAACAGAAACTTGTGAACGGCTGAAATTCCCCTAAAGCATTGGACTTTTCACAACATTCACTTCACAGAAAATTCCGTTTCCCAGAGACTTTTTACATTGACAGTGTTTCTTGGAAAACTTAAATCCATTTAATGCATGGATATGTTTTCTATTTTCCTTTCTTTCATTACACCATTACACTGGAGAGAGAGAGAGAGAAAAAGAGAGAAGAAAAAGAGAGAAGAAAGACAGGGGGAAGGGAGAATGTTTTTGGGATACAGGAAGAAATTTCCTTGGCAATTCCAAAGATTGTGTTTTGCATTCAGGCAAACCTGGGTTTGAATCCTGTTTCCCACACTTACTAATTTTGCAACTTAGGAAACTTATTTAATCTTTCTGATATTTTCTGTTTAGCTTTGTTCTGTTTTACATGTCAAATGGGGATAATATATTTGGGATGTAAACATTAAACAGGATAGTATATGAAAAACAACGAATACATATTGGAAATCCTCAAGATTTTTTTTTAAAGACTGATTTTATCTATTCCCTTCCCCCCTTGCCACTTGCACTCCCTGTCTGCTTTCTGTGTCCATTCACTGTGCATTCTTCTGTGTCTGCTTGTCTTCTCTTCTCATCTTTTCTTTAGGAGGCACCAGGATCCAATCCCAAGACCTTCCAACGTAGGAGAGAGGCACTCAATCGCTTGAGCCACCTCAGCTTCCTGGTTTGTTGTGCCTCTCATTGTGTCTTTCCTCTGTGTCTCTTTTTTGTTGCATCATCTTGTTCTGTCAGCTCTCCACACAGACCCGCTTGCTGTTTTTTACCAGGAGGCTCCGGAAAGCGAACACAGGACCTCCCATATGGTAGACGGGAGCCCAATCACTTGAGCCACATCTGCTTCCCAAGATTTTTTTTTAATGGGAACAGCAATAGATGGAAAGTTTCAAGCCAATATCTCTTTCTTCAGGACTGGGTGCAGATCCCAGCATCAGAATGAAAGATGACAAGGACAAGGGTATCCAGGCAGAGTGCACCTCGGCTGGCTGGTACCCTGAGCCCCAGGTGATGTGGACAGACTACAGGGGGAATACAATACCTTCTGAGAGCAGTGTCTCAGCATCACCAACCAGTGGGCTCTTTGCTGTGGCCTCCAGCGTTACTGTAAGGGACAGGGCTGTGGAAAGCCTCCGTTGCTCCATTTTCACCCCTCTCCTCCCTGAGAGGAAGGTGGCTGATATTCACCTGCCAGGTTAGTATTTTATTTGTTCTCAAAACACTGAGCTTATGGAGTCATAGCCCTGAATGGGGAGCGACATCCAGAGGAGAGCTACAAGGCCTGTAGCAAAAGGGAAAGGAAGCAGCAGGTCATTGAACCAGCAGGTCACAAAGTTCTGGGGAAATGCAGACTTTGGATGCTTTTGACTGAAGTGGTTTAGAGGTGGAAGTGCTGGGAGGGTCCCAAGGAGAGCTTTGCCTTCTGGGGGGAACAAGAAAAGTTTGCCCCAATATTAATTTTTTATTTTAACTTTCAAATAATTTCAAACTTACAGAAAATTTGCAAGAGTAATACAGAGAACGCTGTCCATCCTTTACCCAAAACACCCATTTTTAACATTTTGCCCCATTTGTTTCATCATTTCTCTTTCTCTCTTTACCTGATATGTATCATATATGTTTCTATGCAAATACATACATATTTTGTTCTGATCCATTTCAGCGTAGTCTGTAAACCTGAATCATTTAGTGTGTGTTCTCTAAGAACAAAGAAGTTCTATCACCCCAATATTCTGTACTCATGTGACTCTCTGGAATCTTCCTTAGATTCCTTCTCCAGAAGGTCGCAGTTCACAGTGTGGAAAATTGTTCTGCCTCTTATGCTTATTGCACTGGGACTTGTAATAGCGGGAGTCATCTGTGTCTTCTGGAAACGCCAAAAGGAAAAAAATAGAAGACTGCTGGAAGATGAGAGAGAGAGCAGCAGACAACAAGCCAGCAGTGCCTGGGACCAGTCACCCGATGGTAGGCAGGGAAATCTATCAGGAGCTCTGCTCTGACTACAGACCAGAGGGGTGAGGTGGGGGGGGCGGGGATGGGGTTGGGATGCCGCTGTGCCCATCAGACCACCCTATGCTAGGGCAGCCCTTTGTGTGTCCTTAAATAGAATAACAATTGAAGAGTGTTTAACAGTCTGCATTCTGGAAAATGCCAAATAATATATCCAGTGAAAATCCTCTATGTCTGAGAACTTCCTTGGTTATTCTTTATTAGAGGATTTAATGTAAGCTGGCAGTCTGATCTGGGCATAAACCTTGACTATGATATGTGCCGGCCAAGGAGTCTGCCTCGAACCCCAACTCTGACACAAACAGGCTGAGGGCTACAGACATGTCGGGACTCTGATGTAGTTTGAGTGCTAGGCTTGAATCTCAGCCCTGTCACGAGGTGAGTGTGGGATCTAGGCTTGAAACCTAAATCCATTGTGCCGGCTAAGGGGTCTGGGATTGGACTCTGACTCTGACGAGAGTTGGCCAAGGAGTATGAAGCATGGTCTAAAAGGTTAAGCCTCAGTTTTGGCCTCTATCAGTGTGTGTGGAGGGGTGATAATACCATCCTTAAAGTTTGTAAGGATGAGATAAAATAGCATGCACAAGTGCCTTGCACATGGGGAGGATATATTATGGTGCTGGTGGTGTTTGTTATCATCATTATTGGTTCTTTAATTCATCCATCGGTCAACTTACTTTCCCACACATCATTTCAGAAGCTGGGAACTCGTACATAGATTTCAGGCTCAAGACTGACCCTTGGCTTGTTATAAAGACTACATTATAAACTTAGGATGGCTGAAGGGAATATTTGGGCCAATGGATTATTCTATATAAACATGTTTTCTTATAAGTTAAACTACCTGCACTTTGTTTTATTGAGCATTAAAGAGCATACATTTAGTGTTTCTTACAGAGCTACTACAGGAAGAGCTCAGCAAGTTCTCTTTTGACTTCTCTTTCCAGAATGTGAGCTTTTGCCTCATTTTGATAAACTGAACCCTATAATATCACATCTCTCTGTGTCATTGCAGGCTGGAGGAAGAGTAGCCCAATTTATGGTAAGCACCATTCTTGAAAGCTTGGAGTTTCTGCATCATGGGCCACTCCAAATGCCAGCCCTGTTCCGGGTCCTAAAGGGTACAGGGAGTCAAAAATACAGACACGGTTCCATTTGAGCAGGGATGAAAGGTTGGGGGCACTTATTCCAGGTAGCACAAAATCTGAATTGCTCTCAGGAAAAAAGAAAATCACAGAGAAACCGTTCCATCAGTTATCTAGGGGGTCTGGGTTTCTCTCCCTCACACACTTATTTCTGGTGTGTGAGGGAGAAATATATGTGTGAAGTCATAGTTATTCAAGGAGATTCTAGAAGATTGTGAGGGAGGAATGTGTGAGAAGGATCACAGGGAGGCAGACCCAGACTGTGGGTTTAGCCACATTCCAGTGCTCATCCCTGTGTATGTGCATGTATGTGTGTGTTTCTGTATCCCTCTTTTATTTCCAGACTACAGAAAAGCTGTGCTATACACTGGTGAGTGGTAGCCGCATCCTTGTGAAAATCAGGCTTTAGCTGCTTTATGAGACCTTATCTCCTTTTTCTTTTAATTTCCCAAGACTCTGGAATAGACAGGCCTGGAAAGCCTGTGGCAGGGATAGAGGCATGTGGGAGAGGCTGAGAGAGTCAGCTTTTCTAAGACAGAGGACTCAAGGGATGTTATCAACATGAAGAACAGGGAAATTAGGAACTTTCAATGTGGCTGTAAAGAGGGAGAGCCAAGGATGTGGAGGGAATGAGAAGGGCATGTGGGTGGAAAAAGGAAGGGTCAGGAGGACCCAATCTGGACACAGCCAATTGTTGAAGCGCCAAGGAGGTGATAATGAGATCTCATTCATTCATTCATTCATTCATTCATTTAAAATTGTTGATGAGGACCTCTTATGCCAGGGACTGGGGTGTATTAGGAAATAAAATGGCTTTATCCTGACCTCATTGAGCATTTAGTCTATTTGGTCTATTTGGAGATGCAAACAATGAACCAGTGAAGTTTTAGTTAAAGCTGAAATAAATCAGGACAAACATTATAAGAACATAGTGAGTTTAAGGATGAAGTTCAACTGGAGAGCATTTGCTTAGGATTCTTGGGAAGAGCATAGCTGTGAGATTATGACATTTAAGCTGAGAGCTGAATGGCAAGAGATCTCAGCCACAGAGGAAGTGGAGAGCAGGACCCTCCCCTGCAATGGGAAGAGCAGACACGGAAAACTGTGATGAAGAATAAGAAAGGAAGGTAGCCTGGGGGAGAAAGAAGGAAAGGGGTAAGTGCCCCAGAAGGCTGTAAAGGTTAGCAAAGGTCAGGCCTTGCAGAGACCCCAAAGCCATGGCAAGGAGTTTGGGTTTTATTTGAAATGCAATGGAAAACAAGTGAGGGATTTTAAGTAGGAGAGAGTCATTGGATGAAGAGAGGTGAACAGATATGAATTGTGTCCTGGAGTTAGAAGTAACAAAGTAGAGAAGGGGCAAGGTAAAGGGAGGAATCCAAGATGTTACTCAGATAGGTGAGTAAAGGAAAGCCTTGGAATGAATTGAGACAGATTTAGGAAAGAGAATTGAAATTTGTTTTGATTCTCTTACGATTGAGATGTTTTGAGACTTCTGAATGGAGACTTCAAATAAATGATTGGATATGCAAGTCTATAGCTTGCAGTAGAGTTGGGTTAAAGATGTAAATCTGGGTCACCAGTATATATCTAAGTGTTTAAGATTATGAAAATGAATGATTTCTAGAAAAGGTGAGGTACAGAAAAAAGAAGAAATAGCTATGACTGACAGTCCTGAAAACCCTGCATATTTAAGATCTGGTAGAACAGGATGTATTAACAAATGAGATGGAAAAAATAGAGAAGTGGGAGGAAACTTGAGATAATTTACTGCTGAAATCAGGAATTAAAATGTACTGAGAGAGCAGGCAACTGTGTTAGTTGCAGCTAAGAAGTGGAGTAAAATGAGGAAGAAAAATGAGCCTTATGATTAGCAAAAGAAGTTGGTGAAGAAGAGATGCAGAAGTGAAGACTACCAAATAGGAATTTTCCAAAATTATTGACTGTTAAGCAGAGTTAAAAATTTGAAAGTGGGGAACAAAGAAAGTTCTTTTATCCTTTAATTTAAGGAAAGATAATAGATAAGGTTTGTTGCCTGAAAAGAATGATACAGCATAAAGAAAGATTAAGAATGAGAGAGAAAGGAAATGAGTAAAGGGGAACAATTTTTCAAAGGTGTGCATATAGGTGGGGCTGGGCTATTGCAGAAAAAAAACAGTCTACAAATGTGGAGATGGGGCAGGAGGTTTGAGGTGTGTGAAGAAAACATGCAATAGGAGGCTATCATAGAGGAAGGTGAAGTTATGTTGTGATATAATAGGATCCACCAGGTTCTTTTCTTAGATCAGTGGAGATTCATCCAGCTTTGGGGTCTTGTAAGGGACATTGTTGAGCATGCTTGCTCAAGAGGAGTTATGAGGATTCACAACCAAAGAATCTGCTGGACAAGAAGAACAGAAAATTTTAGACAGCAGAAGGATGATACAGTAGGATAGTGAATTTAGGTTGTGATAGCTGGTGAGGAAGAAATCAGGAAACTGAGAGACATTGCATTGAATGATTCATCCCCATGGATATTAAGATTATCAAAAATAGTGAGGAGTTAGAGTACAGAGAATGACTAGGAGCTGGGTCAGATCTTCAGAGAGGGAAAGAGGTCATCCCAGGAAGTCAGTTTATGATCAAAATGAAGAGGGAGAACATGAATGAGCTTGATCTGCATAGTCCACGACTCAGTGAAGAAAAGATTGGGGAAAGTGAGAGGGGAAGGAATGGTAAAGAAGTAGCAATGACAGTTGTTGAGAGTGTTGAGGGAAAACAAAGCTCAGGAGAACAATGTTTTACCTCTGAAAGGATATGTACATTCTGAGAGAAAGCCAGATTTTTTATAGTAGTAGAGGACTAAGCATTGGTCCTATCAAGCCATTTAGGGACGAAGGTTCAGGAACAATGACTAGAGACTAAAACAAACAACAATCTGAGACACGTAGGCTTTAGAACTAAGGCTTTCTCCAAGAGAGTGAAATGTTTTAGGTGTTGAAAGGGCAGCTTCCAGAGAAGCTGGGTGCTCAGTTGGGCCACAGACACTTCCCTGCCTTTCACTCAGGAAGCCCACATCTAACAGACTTATACCTCTGTAAGACTGAGGACTGATCATAAGAGCTCCAAGAGTTTCATGGAGGGCATAAGGTTCTGAGGAGAGGCTGGGGAGAAAAGAAGGTATGGATCCAACATAGGACAACAGATCAGATATCTCCACTGTGAAGGAAGGGTTGGCCAGTGGGGAATGTTTGGGCAGGGGGAAAAAATGTGTTTCTTATAGATGTCATCTGCTTTGGGGGATGTTTCTGTGACTCTTAAAACCCCTCTTGCTGCTTTCCAAGCATGCCTAGCTGGTTTTTTATTCCACAGCTGTAGAAACAGCACCTATATTGGTGATCATATTGTATCCACTTCCCATTATGCTTTGCCTCTCCCTACCTCTATCTCATTCACACACAAACACAAACCAAAAAAAATACCAGGTCAAGCCCGTGAAACAAAGATAGTCAAAATATTGGGAGATGAGCCAGATCATAAAATGCTCAATGTCATGTTACTACCTCCCCTCAGAAGTTGCCCCTGATTACCAGCCTTGTGTTATCTTGCTGTTTTGGGGTGGGCTGTTTAGACAAGCTCCTGGCACAGAAAACTGTGACAATTAAGGGATTCCCAGAGACAGCAGTGCCTCCACATCCATCAGAGAAGAAAGGGGAGCAAGATAAGCCCCAGCATTCTAATATCTACAGGGACTCAATGAGATCCTGAATCCCAAAAGCTTGATCCTCTCCTCTTTCTACAGTGAGCCCATCTCTGGATCCAGACACTGCTAATTCCACACTCATCTTGTCTGAAGACCGGAAAAGTGTGCGCCGACTGCTCTTTGAACAGGATCTGCCTGACAACTCTGAGAGATTTGACAAGGACCCCTGTGTTCTAGGCTGGGAGCGGTTCACTTCTGGGAAGCATTACTGGGAAGTAGAGGTAGGAAACAGGCAGGCCTGGAATCTGGGTGTTTGTCTCGAAAGTTTAGGTCGGAAGGGAAGAATTCCCAAGTCACCAGGGCATGGTGTCTGGGCCATAGAGTTTTACAAGAAGAAATATTGTGCTCTCACCTATCCTAGGAAACTCCTGCATCCTTCTGAGCCCCTGCATCGGGTGGGTATTTTCCTGGACTGTGATGCTGGAAATATCACCTTTTATAACATCACCAATGAATCCCACATTTACACATTCCCTGGAATCTTTTTCTCAGGACCTCTGCAGCCATTCTTCTGTCTCTGGACTCATGACTCCCATCCCCTGACTATCTGCCAAGTGTCTGGAGACAGAGAAGAAATGACCACCCCCCAGAATGGCTCTGAACTTTCCCCAGGGCTCTCAGTGACTCCTACCAGGGAGACCCCAGACTCATTCTCAAGGGACAGGGACCCTCCTCAGACTAGGCCCCTGTTCTTCTTATCCCAGTTCAGCCCAGAGCTCTGGGAGAAACATCCAATCTCCTAAGTCCCAACTCGACCATGTATTAGTGAGCAACTTTGGGCAAGTTAATTAACCTGTCTTATCTTCATTTTCTCCCCTATAAAATAATGAGAATAAAGTAACAGCACTGGATTCTTTTGTGAAATGAATTTGGGAGTGTATATAAAATATTCAGCCCAGTGTCAGACATGCAGTAGGAGCTCTGTTGCTGTAAAGTGTCTCAGCAAAGGGTACCACGATATAAGAAAGACAAGACAAACAGTTTAAGAGAAAGCTGGGGTTCAAAGGGCTAGCAGAACTCCAGTGTCTAGCCCTGAAGCACAGACAACCCAGCACTTTTATTAGCAGGGCAAAGTTCCTATTACATGCAGAAAAGCACAGTCACTGATTAACTATTCTTGGAATTTGAGTGGGAGTACTTTGCTTGCAAGGTCTGTTTCTCTAAGCTATCTATACCTTATCTTATCTTATCCTTGAGCTCTTGGTCAGCAAGAGTCCAGACAGTGCTTGCAAGGTTTTCCTCTTGAGCAAGTCTCTGGCATTCCAGACATTCTGTCTTTATACTCAAGCCAAATTCCACGTCTCAAGGATTCTTTCCCACATCTCCTCCTTTTCTTTTGGCATGATCAGTAAGGACTAGTGTACTCAAGATATCCAGTTGTTTCTTTGTATTGTTTATTTCTTTTCCGAGGCACCTTCTGAAGCCTGCAAGAAAGAGTATACTTACTAAGATTATAATTATTCCTCCAGCAATTATTTGGAAATGGTGACTATTCCACCAATTCAATGGATTTAATGATTTTAATTTGTCACTAACTTCTTCTGAAAATTCCAGTCCAGGAAGGGTCTCTAGTCTATTTTGAGACATTTCTAAGGCTTCCTTTTGTAATTCTAAAATATTAAGACTCTGATTATGAGTATGCCCCAGGTTATGATTTCTGGTTTGATTCCAACCGTATTGACTTTCGTTATAAGGTAAAGGAGTTATACAATAGGATGATTCATTCCAATCTCATTTTAGCTGTAATTGCATTTTTAATGTTTGAACTTCATCTCCTAATATTAAAACAGCATTTTCTAAATCTACTAACTGATTGTTAATTTTTGTATCTATTTTAGTTTGACTTCTCCAGGCTAGACTGGCATTTTTATGTCATTCTTGAACAAAAACACTGGTTTGAATAATCTGATGTAAAGCAACTCCAGATACAGGAGCCACTGTAGTAATGGCTATGATACCCATGATAGCAGTTATTAATATCCTTATAAATCTTTTAGTTCACTTAAGTACTTGGCATAAAACAGTTAATAAAGCATGCATATTAGGTGAAGATTCTCATGGGCAAGTTTGATTAACTGGAATTCAAATTTCAGATCATTTTTTAAGAAGCATATAGTTGTAATTGTGACTATATATAGTAGAATTTAAACAAATACATAATTTATAAGTAAAGTTATAGCATTTAACTTCCTGAGTTATCGTGTTGAGGACAAATTTTCCTAAGGATAGTATGAAGAATGACTATATGACCCATTTCAAATATTTATGGGTTGTAAACTGAGAGAAATATTTTATAAAGAGGTTTGTGACATTTCCGTTATATTTTCTTTATTCAGTATAGGAAAAGGAGAGACAATCTTCATGCTATGCCAAATAATAGGGTGTGGTGAATGAGTGCTAATAGTAGTAGTTACATTATGATACTCAACACTCCATTTGAGCACTCTGTGGGGGGAACAAGTGGTCTTAACTGTGTTACAATTTTGAACCACATATCCCTTAGGGGACCAGTCAGTTACAATTCTATAGGAACCATTAAGCAGTAACACAGGAGCCACCCTTTGGCAATTTTCCCAATGGATGTGCTGATCACTAGGTGTCCATTGACGGTGATTAGCACAGACAGTTTTATCAGGGGGATTCATATTTATATTAATTCTGGTAAATTTCTCATAACGGAAGCTTAATCTAGATAAAAGAAGTAACTGAGCTCTTGAGACTTTACCATGTTTTGGAGTAAATAATAGCCAAGCTTGAAGAGTTAGATTTAAGCACTCAGAGGCTGGGCGATCACATAATGATAAATGAGTGTATCCTAGTTCTATAGTTGTATTGAAATCCTTCTTCTTCTAAGGGGTGTTCTGGCAGACGAATATCCTCTGGTCCCGATAATTTACATATATCGGGGGAGCAGCTTCCATCCATGATACTGGAAGAAGAATAGGGGGATTGGGAACAAAGGCCCAATAACTATAATTTTGTTCTACTGTTGTTATAGGTAATATACTTACAATTGCTGTTATAGTGGTTAACATGGAGGCCAACAAATTAGGAGCTGCAGTTGGTGCATCATTTTTCTTTACCTGGCCCATTTTTGGCGAGAATCCCAGATGGATATAAGATAAATGTTAATATGCATATTTATTTTAATAAGTTTATACTGTTAATTAAAATGAGAAACAAGAATAACAATTAATTAAAAGATTAAATCAATATTGAACAAAGTCACAGAATGACAGATAAGCAGTTTTATATATAAACTTACCAATATTTAGCTTTTAGCTGGGAAGTGTTGAATTAGCAGTTGATACTAGAATTGTGGTTGATGGTGTTTATGATCAATGAATTTGATACTATAGATGCCAACTTGTGCGTATTTCGTTAATTCCCGAGGAAGGGGCCAGCCTCCTCAGGAAGGAACACAACACTCCCTGGGCGGTACATTTTAGGGTTTATGCATCAGTCCCTGGGAAAGTGGCCAGCTCCTCCAGGGAGGAATACACTTTTTGGAATGTACTTTATCTCTTTTAATTTGTTACAAAACATCTCTGAAGTGCTTACTATTTTAGTTCCCATTATTTTTCTTGAAATATGAAAAGTGTTAACTAGCAAGGCATTGGTTTATTGATTAACAAAGTTTTCTGCATGATGTTTTACTTTTAGGTTTGAACAATACTCGCCAAACTTTTCTTAGTATATTCGGTTTCAGGACTGTCCAAACTCAAAACAAGAGATTTACATATATGTTTAATAAAATACATTTATGTGTAACATATAAGTTATTACATTATTTAAGTATGCAATGCATTGTACTAAAGTTTTGATTAGTATGTATTTTATACATATTTCATAACTACATTAGATTATATAACAACAAACAATAATAAGACTTTTAACTAGCAGATATCCAAAGAATAAACTTTTATTTCCTATGCGTTTAAGATTCTTAGTAGCATGATTAGAATGACCTTAATTTCTCTATTTTGTATAGTTTGAGGCATAGGTAACAACAAATTATTATTTCCTATTTGGGCTGAGGGGCAGTACATTAACTTGTAATCTTAATACCTGCACTGGTTTTGTTGTTAACATTATAATTGGAATTGGGGCTGTAACTCACAGTGTTGAATATAAACTTAATTTATTGTTGGCTATTTTACAGGAAGGGAAATGTGGGCTGGCTTGATTTGTTTTAGAAGATATTAAAGAAAGCTTTAGCAAGTTTCAAAACAAAGTAATAGTGACATAACTGGATATTAATTTTTGCTGTTATGCACTACACCTGGCAGCTTTTAATGGCTGCTTTCTTTTTCCTGCTATAGAGTTGCTTTTTCAGCAGAAGGTTAAAGGATACCCTTTAATTTTAGAACAATTTCAAATACTTTCCATTTAGATTATAGCATATCATATAAACTTAACTATTTTATTACTTTACCTTTTTTAAGGTGAAAGAACAAATCTTTTGCACTAATTTGAAATAAAAGGCTACCTTTCAGGATTTGACTTTGAGAAAGCTTGTTTGAACATTATATTCTTTTAAAAAGTGATGATTTGTTTCTCCAAGGAAGTGATAAGGTTAAAGTACAAGGGGCTATTTTGATAAAACAGACTCTTTTTTGTATATTGATTATTTAGGAGAAAAACTCTTTGTAAACTTTTACTAAAATATACTTGAGAAACTTAGGGAAAGAATAAAACTTTAACTTTGTATTATTATACTGTTTGACATTAAAGCTTTTAAATCTTTATAGATAGACCCATTAAATCTTACTTAACTTTGACTACAAAAATTCCTTTTCTATGTGCCTTCTGCACTTTCTATATCCATTCAGGTTTTGGCCCACATTTTACTCTTTATAATAACCAGTCATTTTATCTTAGGACAAAATTACTTTCTTTTTCCTTAATAATAAAAACACATTCTATACACCTTCTATATTCCAGTTACCAAAATGATTTTGGAAACTATTTCCAAGCAAACTTCTGACAACATACAATTACCATCAACACTAAACAAACTTGTCAGAATAATTACTTAATTTGATTATAACTATTTTTATTATTTTAAATTGATACCCATATTTATTTATTTATATAAGCACTTATTTAATTTTTTGGCCATTTGAATAGAGCTCTTTTAATAATTTTCATTTATCAATTTAATATTACCATCCGGAGGCATCAAAATATACAGACACTGAACAAACAGACAAACACAAAATGAGTTACAACACATCAATAGAAACATACATCTTTGATTTTACAGCTTTTGAGAATTTTTCTGGAAACTGTGTTGCCAAGTTTTCCTACTCTTCTAGTGGTTTAATTCTATTAGCCTCTATCATCCCATAGCCTTATCATTATGTAGGCAGTAGGAGGTTTACAAAGTTGCAGCCAGAATGTTTTCCTTATCTTAGTTAACTCTTTGACAGAATAGTGATGCCCCTGCAACTAATGCTAGATCTTCCCAATATTAGTTTCACTAAATCTTCTGGAATAGGCCCTTACACTCCTGAATTGGCTAGATAGACTTTATTTTGTTTCTTAAGTATTAATTTTTCAGTAGTGGCAAAGTCCAGGCCGGCACTATACTATAGCAACGTCAGAATACTAAACTCAAGCCTGAATACCTAAATATTCTCCAGAACCCATGAGTTGTTCAAATTTTACATTTACTGGAGAATTAGCACTGGCATTGTGGGATGCAATAATATGAGCTTCATCAGCCCACCATGTTTTAAATTGTAAAAATTCAGAGTTAGTGAGGCAGATTCTAGCTAACTGATCAAAGTCCCAAGGAATCAATCTTTCAGTTTGGGAGAGCCTTCGCAAAATTTCCAAGGTATATGGAGAGTTAGGTCCATATTTAGCACATACCTCCTTTAATTCCTTCAATACCTTAAAATTGAGAAGAGTATGAGTAAAATGTTGCCCTTCCTGTGGCATTTGAGCATTCAGTTCTATGGGGGTCACTTGGACAGGGAACATATAAGCATCCACATCACTGGCTAATTGGGCCTCTAGGATATCTTGCTGTAATGTAGAAACATTTGGAACTGTGATAGTAGCCAGAGGGGGAGAGGTCATTGCCTCTTCCAAGCCAGGAGCAAAAGGACGGAGTCTTTTTAACTCCTCTATAGAACATGATTCTTCAGGGGCCGTTGCGACCGCTGCTTGTACTGGCGCATGAAGACAATCAAAATTGGGGGGTTTTTCCTTTTCTAAAACACATTCCTCCTCTAACATGGTCACCATATCAGATGAGGTGTCTCGGTGAAGGGTGCTCTGGTATAAGAAAGACAAGACAAAGTGTTTAAGAGAAAGCTGGGGTCAGGGGCTAGCAGGAATCCACTGTCTAGACATGAAGCATGGACAACCCAGTGCTTCTTTTAGCAGAGCAGAATTCCTGGTACATGCAGAAAAGCGCAGTCACTGATTAACCAGTCTTGGAATTTGAATGGGAGTACTTTGCTGGAAAGGTTTCTCTGATCTATCTATATCCTATCTTATCTTTTCCTTGAGCTCTTGGCATCAGCAAGAGTCCAGACAGTGCTCACAAGGTTTTCCTCTTGAGCAAGTCTCTGGCGTTCCAGACATTCTGTCTTTATACTTGAGCCAAATTCCACATCTCAAGGATTCTATCCCATAGAACTCAATTGATGCCAGCCTTTCTCCTCACAGTCACTCAAATATTTGACCCACCTCTCTCTCCCACTCTCACTATGACAGGTTGGTGCCATGTTCAGCCAAGCTAAGGATTTCAGGACTCTGAGTCTTGCCCTTTGTATCAGTCAGGGTCCAGTCAAGACAGAAACCACACAGGGATTTTTTTAAAGGAGGTACCAGGGATTGAACTCAGGAACTCATAATTTGCAAAGCAGGCGCTCAACCACTTAGTTCCACCTGCTCTGCCTACACCAGTATTTTGACAGAGAATATATTAGGAATTGAAGAACTCAAAAGG
>PVKH010007449.1:0-20212 GCA_004027955.1 Chaetophractus vellerosus | reverse complement strand
AAAATGCCTTGATATTGATATATGCTTGATGAACCAAGACATAGCAAGAAGGCCAGTGTGGCTGGAGAGGAATCAGCAAAGGGGAAGTGAAAGTTGATGAGGTCAGAATGGTGACTTGGGCTCAGACCATCTTGGGCCTTGCAGGCCATGATAAGGCTTTGTATGTATTTTAAGTAACATTGGAAGCCATGGTATGGTTTGGAACAGAAGTGTGATATGATCTGACAAAATACCTCTCAAGAATATACTACTTTTAAGGTATGCTTGAAGTCTTTACAGCTTAGGAAAAGTGCAATGATAAAAAAACGGACAAGTTATTCTTGGAGGAATCGAGAGCTTGTTGGAATTGTTTTATTTTTCTTATTGGGGAATGTAAGTATATGTATATGTGCATGTATATATATGTATGTATGTGTATGTATATTATATATTCTGGGCCACACATCAGCAAATAAAAGGTAAAGGAAGGGCAACAAGGCCAGTCCTAAACTCTGCTATTGCAGGCACTGGTATCCCTGAAGTTATCCAATAGTGTCACATAGTGAGCTCCCCACTGAGCAAGAGAACTGGAATGACAGACAACAAATTAAGGAAAGAATTTGAACTCTAATGTAATTGTTGTGTAGAAACAGAAATGATTTGGGGTCAAGGATAGATTAAAGGCTTTTTGGCATCTTTAATCACTTACATCATTTTCTTATGTATGGAAACACGTTATGAGATAGATCTGAAGAACATCTCTAAACATATTCAAGGACATATTGAGAAGTAATGTTCTCCCTAAGGCCTACCCTTGACATAGGCCATTGAAGGGAAACTTGGAATTGTTGAATTACCATTCATGTTGCCAGAGGCATAAGCAGTCAAAAATAAACCATGGAGTTGAAGTTCTCAACTCAGGCTAGAGCTCTCATCCATCCTCTGATTAACTGCAGTCTGTCCCCAACTTTCTTTCCAGAGAATTATACCTTTATATATGTTGCTAGAGCCTTAGTGCAATTTATTGTGAGGTCCAACCCCTGAAAATTCTATCCCTGGGGTGACCTCTGTTCCCTCTCCTATCTACTTTGTTTCTCTAAATTGTGCAGTCTTCCACAATTTCACTTTCTTATCCAAAGTCACTTAATAACATGAACTGTCAGTGAGCCAAGTCCAAAGCGTTTTTTCAGTTTTTTGTTGTTATTTTGTTTTGTTTTACATAATTTTCCCACAAGTCTTGTGGTTCTGTTTATTCCTTGGGTAGTGTTCTCAACCAAGTGGCTTTTGATTTCAGCAAGTAATATCTTTGTTATGTAGAGTCTTCTTTCCTCAAATTTATAAAATGTTTTTCTTCAAGGATATTAGTGAGAAGTAGACAGTGCCTGTGGCTAGTGCATTTATTTCCTATATTTCAGGAAAATTTAGCTTCTTAAACTTAACCTGATTAGAAAGAAATATTCTGTACAGTATTATTTTTTATTATAGCACTTATTCTTAATTGAACATTTATTAATACTATTTCTAGTTATCTTTATTTCCATTTGAGAATTTTATGTTATAAGACCATTACTATATGTGGCAGTTTGAAATTATTTATGAATTCCAAAAAGAGAGATTATGTTTGTAAACTTGTCTGTCCCTCTGGGTGTGACACCCCTTGCATGCATTAGATTCAGCTGACATGTCTTGATTAAATTACCTGTTAAAATTAGGGCTTTGAGTCAACCAAGTCAGTAGGGAATGACTTAGGTTTGAGTCCCTGCCCCCTTGGTGGGCTGGTATAAACGGACACTCACTGAAGAAGATACACAGAAGATACAGGAGAGAGAGAGCTCCATAGACATGGCAGAGGCGAGAATTTTGATCCTGTGGCCCAGAGAAGAGAGATGAGCTTTATGTCAGACTGATATAGGAAGCCCTGAGAGACAAGCCCTATGCTGGCCTACAGGTGAGATCAGAAGAAGCTGGCCCCACAGAGCCTTAAGAGAAAGAAGGAAGGAGAGACAAGGCAGAGATTGCTCGCCATCTTGCTTCAACATGTGGCGATAGACTTTGTTGAGAAACTACCTCTTATGGTACCTTGAGTTAGACTCTTAGGGCCTTGTAACTGTAAGCTTTTACCCCAAATAAACAATCTTTATAAAAGCCAACAGATTGCTAGTACTTTGCATCAGCAACCTTTTGGCTGACCAATACACTATAGATGTTGGAGGATGTGATATGTTTTGTTTGCTCATTACAAAAATAGGTAAGCCCAATATATGACTGTCTTAGCTACTAAATGTTAAGCTCCTGAAGAATAGGTATTAGGATTTATGTTGTGGCCTTATTACCTTATGCCATGTCTTGCAGATGGAAAATACTGACAGATTTTTAATGAGTAATTAAATATGTGAATAAATTTTCTATGTAAAATGGAACAATTTATTGGAATTCATATTTTATTTCCAATAGTGGTCCTCAAGCATTTTGGCCATGCATTGCATAGCACATCTGAGAATTATTTTTCATGAAAAGCATTGGCTTATGAGTGACTGCCAACCTGGAATTAATGCTTATTATTGAATTAACTGTATAATGCATGCCATGCTACTATACATAGTCAGCCAAAGATATTGATTCTTCCATGCCAAGGGTTCAAGAAGCTTTATACAAGAATCAATATTGATTTTGCAGGTGTAATCTAAAGGGAATTTCCTGATTGTGAAAGACTGTTTTTCAAAGTGGCTCACAAAGCTCCTAGTTTCATCTAATATATTGGCTGCAATAATCTCAGTTTAGTACCAGTTATTTGCAGACATTGGCTGCCAGAGACTGTTGCTCCCGAAAGTGGGTCTGCATTTATCTTGGTTTTGTTTAAAACACCTGTGAACTGGAAATTTATTTATGCTACCAACACTCCTCAAATAAATGGCCAGGCTGGAAGGATTTTGTAAATTACTAAGAATGACCTAAAGTAGATTCACGAAGAAGAGGATTGACCAATATTTGTCAGATTTATGGTGTTCAATGTATCATTTTCATGGTCAAATACAGGACTTTATCCTATTAAATTACTAATCAGATATCTTAACTGTCTTCTCTTAGAAATATATGTGTATATTCTAGGCACCAAAAAGTGTGGACCTCATCTTTCTTTGTTTCTTTGCACCATCTACTTAGTTATGACTAGTAACTAGCCCAAGGAATGATTCACCTATTATAATAAAGGTCATGGGGCCTCGCAGAGTATAAAATTCAGACTACAGGTGGGTGAGGGTGTGATTTCGAACCAATGGAAAGATATAATGAAGTTCAGATACCGCAGTTCAAAAGTTACTGTAGCCACATTTCAAAGCAAAGAATTGCAACCCTTATCCAAGTTCTTCAAAAATAAGAGGATAATAAATTAATGTGAATATGATAATAAAATAAAAATGATTTAAATTCTGTCCCAATACATAAAGTTTATCCAAATTTTTTTCTTCCTTGATAGAAAAGTACAGATGACTCACAATTCTTCTGTTGGCAACAATGATATTATGTTCCTTTTGTGTGTTCTTCGTGTGCCAGGCATTCTACTAAGAACTTTAGATAGGCTATTTATTTATTCTGCATGGTAACTATAAAGAAGATCTTCAAATAAACTTATTTCACTAAATGAGAAAACTGAGGCCCTAGGAGTTGAAGTTGCTTATAGTTTCAAGAATAGAAAATAAAGTTAGAACTGAAAACTGATCCTTTAATATTTTAAAAATATACTTTAATATTAGGGAAAAACACTAAATTTACAAGAAAATTGAGTTGGTTCAGTAAGTTCTCATATACTTTGCATCATGGTTTCCATATTACTAAGCATCTTACATTACTATGCTATATGTGTTAAAATTAATGAACCAATATTGATACATTAAAGTAAATCATTTACTTGGATTTCTTTAGTCTTTTTTCCTTAATATCCTTTTTTTTCTTTATTTTTAAGGAAGTTTGAGATTATGTTACATTAAAAATATAGGGGATTCCCGTATCCCCCACCTCCTACTCCTGTCACAATTTCCCCCGTGAACATCTTTGATTAGTGTGGTTCATTTGCAACGATTAATGAACAAATTGTTAAGTGTTTCTATTAACCATGGTCTATAGTTTACATGATGGTTTACACTTTGCACTGCACAATTTTATAGGTTTTGACAAAATGTCTAATAGCCTGCATCAATCATTGCAATATCATGCAGACCAATTCCATTGTCCCCAAAATGCCCCATGTTCCCCCTGTTCTTCCTGCTCCCTTCTCTCAGAACCTCTGGTGACCACTGTCTTTATATCAATGTTACAAGTTCTTCCATTACTAGAATAATAATGTCTATTTTGGTTCATAGTTGCATTTCACCCTTACGATTGTTCATTGAGAATTTTGGGATGGTGGTGCCCACTCTGCTTCCGATTGAGAGGGGGCTTAGATCCAATGGGGTAGATAAATGTAACTGTCTTGTGGCAGTTGTAGATACGCTCTTGTTTTTGGGATGGGTGTTGTCCATCATCATCCATTTGTTGACTGCCCTGGGTGAGTCTGATGAACTGAGGAATAGGTGGTGTTGGCTGCAACTCTGCTGAGATTCAGGGCTCAACTGGCATATGAACAGATGGAAGATTTAAGTCTCTGGGAAACATTTTAATGGGTGTAGTGTTAAGTATAGGTTCAAATAAAAGGCACGGAAGAACCATGTGTAAGAAAATTATAGCTGAGTCTTAACTCTGTAAAATTGGGGAGATATGTTATCATATATTCGAAGGTAAGGCCCACTGACGGGGTTCCGATTTTCTTCGGTTATCTACCCTGCGTATAGTGTCCAGATGTCTCTAAAGACCTCAGGAGCACGCCTGCTTGAGGCACTGTTTATTGTGGCAGTCAGTGAGACACTCCTGAGACATGCATAAGCGTAACCTCTGCAATGACCACCTGACACACTTTGAAATCTCTTAGCCATAAAAACTTATTTGTGAAAACATTTTTTCAGGAGGTACCAGGGATTGAAGGGGACCTCCTACATGCGAAGTAGGTACTCAACCAACGAGCTACACCCACTCTGCCCTAATGTCCTTTTTGTGTCTCAGCATCCCTTTCAGGATACCACATATCAAATAGCTGGGATGTGTCTTTAGACTCCTCTTAATTGTGGGAGTTTGTCAAACTAACTTTGTTTTTGATGACCTAGACAGTTTTGAGGAGCACTGATCAGATACTTTTTAGAATGGCTCTCAGTTGGGATTTGTCTATTGTTTTCCTCAAAATAAGATGGGAATTACTGGTTATTGAGAGGAAAACCATAGAGGAAAAGCTCTACATTCATCACTTCATGCAAGCATACTTACTATCAACATTATTTATGACCCTAGGTATTAGCCTTTATCACCTGGATAAGGCAGTATTGTCAGGTTTCTCCACAGTAAAGTTATTCTTTTTTCTCCCATATTCATATGATATATTTTGAAGGGAAGTCACTATGTACAGCCCACACCAAAAAAAAAAAAAAATAGGGAAATATGTTTCCGCTCCTTAAGAACAGCATATCAATATAAATTATTTGAAATTCTTTGGCATGGGAGATTTGTCTTTTCTTTCCCATTTATTCATGTATTCAATCATTTATTTATATCAGTATAGACTTTTGACTGTTTATTTTATACTTTTGGTTATAATCCAATACTATTCTTGCTCAAATTACATTTTGCTCAAATTATTCCAGATTTGGCCATTGGGCACTCTTTCCATTGACTCCTGTGCTTCTTTGACATAGCCTCATCAATTTTTTGGGAGGGACTGGGGAGAACTTACTTTCAGGTACTACAAGATACCGCAGGTTCATCTTGTATAGTTCCTGCCCCAGTCATAGAATCAGCCATCTTTTCTAAGAAGGGTCTCTTTTATTGGAGAATGACTTTAGACGTCAAGATCTCAGTGCTAATTTTGCTTCCTGATACTGGGCTGTTGTTTCTTTTAGGCTTTCTCATTTGACAAATGAAAAAAATACATGTGTTAATACTAGGCCATGTATATACATATATCTATAAATATTTTAATGTAATTAGCTGTATGTATATATATATATATATAAAACTAAACAAGTTTAGTTTTGGAGACTGATGTCTCCAAATCTAGTCCATTACCACATGGATCATTCTAGTATCCTGTTCTTGCTTATTTGTAAACTCCCAATTCAGCAGTGAGAAACCTGGCTCCCATTATCTGCCAACCATATATTAGTTATTCAATTCTGGTATACGTGTGTATACTGCATATAATGCAGTTCCTTTTCCCTTGAGTCTTACAGACTCTTTTCATTTCCAGAGTTCCTTGGGTTAGCACCACTTCCCCCTTCATCCCTTCAGTGAGGTTCTTCAAGATATTTGTGATACGTTAGATTCTCTTGTCATAGTCTGCATTCCCTCCTGATATAATCCAACCTCCTAAATGATTTTAAAGATAATTGCGTACTATATTAGTCAGAGTTCTGTAGGGAAACTGAACTGACAGGAGATATATGTACATATTATGTAAATATTATGAAATTTTTAAATAGACATTGGCTCATGGAACTGTGTGACTAGACAAGTCAAAATTCCATAGAGCAGGCCACAAGCTGGTAACTCCTATGAAGGTTTTTGATGAATTCCCCAGGAGAAGCTGGACTGCTGAAGTAGAGATGGAAATTCTCCCGTCTGTCTGCTGAAATCATCACTTTTCCTTTTAAGGCCATCAACTAGTCAGATAAGACTTCTGTCATTGTTGATTGTAGGTATAAACAGCCATAGATGCAATCAATTTATTGATGATTTAAATCCATGAAAAATGCTCACAGTATCATGCCAGTGCTTGCTTGACCAAACAGCTGGACACCAATAACCTGCCAAGATGACTCATGATTTTAACCATCACACATATATTAATGTTCATGTAAAGTTCTATGTGTTTTGACAAATTCACAATGCCAAATATCTTCTATCACAGTATCATACAGAAAAAAATTACATCCCTGTAAATCTCTGTACTTTATCTATATTCATTCCTTCCCATTCCCTGTGCCCATGACAATAATTGATTATTTTACTAGCTCTAATTTTGTGTTTCCAAAATGTCATATAATTGTAATTGTAATCATACAAGATGTGTTTTCATATTGGCTTATTGTGTTTTCATATTGGCTTCTTTTATGTAATTTAGTTTCCTCTATGTCTTTTTTTAATTATTATTATTTTTAGGTACTGGGGACAGGGTCTGAACCTGGAACTTCGTATGTGGGAAGCCAGCACTCAACCACTGAGCCACATCAGCTCCCCTGTGTTTGTTTGCTTGCTGTTTTTGTTTTTAGGAGGTACTGGGGACTAAACCCAGGTCCTCCCATGTGGGAAGCAGGAGCTCAACCACTTGAGCCACATCCACTCCCCTTTTATGTCTTTTTTATAGCTTGATATTTCATTTATTTTTATCACTGGATTATATTTTAATTTATGGGTGTATCACAGTTTGTTTATTCATTCACCTATTGAAGGATATTTCAGTTACTTCCAGTTTTGGACAATAGTGAATAAAACTGCTATCAACATTCATGTTCAGGTTGTGTGAACTTGGGTTTTCAAATCAGTTGGGTAAATAGGAGTCTGATTGCTAGGTCATATGGTAAGTTTATGTTTAGTTTTGGAATGGACTGTCAAACTGTCTTCCAAAGGTGCTGTACCATTTTTAATTCCCACCAGCAATCAGAGTTCCTGTTGCTTCTTGTCAGCATTTGATATTATGAGTTTTTGTGTTTTAGCCATCCTAATAGCTGTATAGTGGTATCTCATTGTTTTAATTTGCAAATCTATGATGACAAATGATTATGAGCATCTTTTCACATGCTGATTTACTAACTATTAATATTGGATGAGAATAGGAAGGTGCTGAGACAGGTTTGCTAGATAAATCATCTTTGAGGACGGGTGCCATATTTGATGCTAGAAAAAGAATTGCTGAATTTCAGGTCTAAATAGCATGATAATTTGGTAAATGGGATTGCAGATTCAAGCCAAAGTTATTTGTAAATGTGTGATTTCTAAAGTGCAGTAAGGGGGTGGTGGTGCATAAACAAGTTTCAGGGCTCAGAACTAAAGTGTTGATCACATAATTCAGCCTGTTTACCTTGGGGATAGGCCTAAATGCTTGTAGCAGTTTGATATTATTGATGAATTCCAAAAAGTAATATTTCATTATGTTTGCAAACTGGTCATTTCCTCTGGGCATATTAGAGTGTATTGGATTCAGAGGTTTTACTTTTACTTGATTAAGGTTTGATTGGGCCATGTCAGTAGGACATTGCATCACTGCCCCCTTGGTGGGCAGGAACTCACAGAGAAACCGCACCGCAGAGAAGGGAGTTCGGAGTTTTTGAGCTGGAGCCCCAGGAAGTAAGCACACAGAGGAGCTTGGTCATAAGGAAGGAGGGAAGGCCCCAGGAAAAGAGATGGCCGTTTGCCTGATAGTCTACAGGTGGCCTTGTGGAGAGAACAAGCAGCTGAGCCCAGAGAGAATCAAGCCCCAGGGAAGAGAGACAAAGTCTAGAGAGCCTGAGCATGGAGCCTTAAGAGGAAGAGGAAGGCTGAACCTGGGCAGCTGTCTTGCTCCAACATGTGGCAATAGACTGGTGAAGGAAGTAAGTTATGCTTTATGGCCTGGTAACTGTAAACTTCTACCCCAAATAAATACCCTTTATATAAACTGACTTATTTCTGTTATTTTGCATCAACACCTCCTTGACTGGCTAACACAATGCTTAAGGCTTGCAGGCATTGATATCTCTCCAGGAACTTGATGTGAATCCCTTGGGATTGAATAAGAAGACTTACCATTGCACCAGATATTTATCTTTTCTGGACAACAAGCAACCTTTTTCATGGGTTCAATTTTAGCAAGGTTCAGTTTGTTGAGAATTGCTTTGCTGTATTAACAGTATAGCTTTCAGAGTCAAAGTGTTTTGTCAAGTGCTTGGTTTTTTGCTAGTTTCTAAAGCTTTTAAAAATATTTGGAACATTAGAGTTATTAATAGAACAGAGCAAAAATAGATTATTAGTTGGAAATTAAACCATAGGTTCTTCATAGTAGCTTAATACATTAAAATTTTGTGCAAATTTTGACCTTGATTTAGATGATTATTTTGACCTTTGATAACCAGGATGCTTTCCATATAAACTGTGTTGATTGATAGTTGTTCAATTTTTTTCTAGTGTTCTAAAAAAGAAGAAAATTAATTTCCTTATTTTTTAAATACAAACTCCATTTAATGATTTTCTAAAAGAGTCTACTTATAGTTTTCCTTATGGAGATAAGTTGGTAGTTGCACGAAAATTGCTTGCAAGAGCTCAAATTACAAAATTCAGATTATTAGAGATTACTGATACGAAGAACTGTACACCCAAGTGATGTGACTGAAGATGTGCTATTTGAAAGCAAGAAACCCAGAGATGCCAAAGCAGAAATTGACCTGTGCTTAAGCATTAGCTCAGTGACATTGATTTGAATGTCCTGTTTCCAGCTTTTATCCAACTTGTTCTAAATACATATTTTAAAAATAAATAAAATGTCCTAGAGTAAAATCTTTTCTCATCTCTTGTATCCATTTCTGATTTGTGAGGATTTGATTACCAATGCCCTTAAGTCAGAAGGGAAACGTTTTGAAATACTTTCAAAGATAGAGTTAACAATTGAAGAGAGTCAGTTTAAATGTGAGCAGTGGTTAACTTGTTCTTAGAATTAAGGTGCTCTTTAAAAAAAATGATACTTTTTTTAGGGGCATTATGAAATAAAGAACTGATTAAGCAATCAAACTCTACACTATTTTCAGAGCAAAATGATAGCCATTCTGCCACTCATTCTTTCTTTATTACATCTCATCATTGTCTCTTTAGATTCGTTCTTTCTGTTACAAACGATTTCCTGCCTTATGGCCACCTAAGGAACATAGGGGAAGGGTAAAGAATTAATTGAAGTTCTAATGGTGCAATTAGTAGTAAGTGTGAACTGCTAAAGCATTTCCTCAGATGTTTTATAGCTCGTGAGATAGTATCTTCACCTCAGCCATTGAATACTGACCACCTGCTATCTATTACCATAACATTATACAAGCAGACTGACAGAAAACAATCTGGTCTCCAGTGATTGGACTACTGAAGCAATTGACAGGCAGTTTCCACAAAGGTAAACTGAAAGCTAAATGAGATGGTAAATGGAAACTCTGACAGGTGTTTAATAGAGAAAAACTATTGAAACATCCACAGAAGTTGTAAAATGAATGTTTTGTTTATGCATATTTTTATGGCACTCACTTTGTTTCAGTGTGTGAAGACAGGAACTTTAAAACGAATATTTCATGTCATATATTTCTAATGAACTTAAAGAGCTTATAACTTGACTTAAGAAGCATATTGTACGTGCTACGGAAAGTTTGTAGTAACAGAAGTTTGTTGGTGCTAAATCAGACTCAGTTTAAAATGTAATAGTGGGTGGAAAAAAGCAATAATGGGTGGTCATGCTTTACATCAACTTGATGCTTTCTCTTAAACTTAATGAATTAAATAATTTTAAAGAGAAAATAAGTTACCTTAGAAGGGAAAGTCTGAATTAGTAGATTTCATTGTATTGGGGCCATTTGTTGCTCTAATGTCCTACATGACTTCCATTGGTGCTGAATTACAATGGATTTCTTATAGGACTTCAATTATTGATGTGTTGCTTGTCTGTTCTTTAGGAAAGTCAGATGAAGATCAGCATGACAGTATTTACAGGCTGCATCTCATCTGTGGGCTGTAATCCATCTTTGTTAAGTTCAGTAAAAGTGATAGATGGTGTTTGGCAGTGAAATGATGTGATCACTCTACCAGCACCTCTTTAAATCATAAGCTGTTGCTTTCTGTTGTGTAGATATTTAATCAGTTACACACCCCATTACTGATTTAATTCAGAATGTCAGTAGCAGGTGAATAATGTGAGTATTTGTATATTAATATCATATTGTATTAATGTTCCCTTCATTTGTGTGCTATTCATTTGAAAATCATAAACTGTTCTTTATAGCTAGAATAAATTTAATCGAGATGTTAGGCATCCAACATCTTCAGTATTTTAATTCAGTGTTTCGGTAAAAGAAAATGTTTCTTTATATTGTCTGTCCGTGCTTTCTTAACTCAAAGGACTGGTTTTGATAGTATCAATATTTTTTTATCACGGGGAAAGTATAATCTATTCATTTATATCCTATGTGTAGGCACTTTAGTTTTCAGATTACGTTTACTGTCAAAAGTAGAAAACCAGGAGCTGTTTAATGGTAATATACTATTGAAACAATCCCCAAAGTTCTTTAACACTCCTAATTTTTTTCCATTTAATTTTGTTAGTTTTAGAGTATAGGATGATTTTCATATATGTAAAAAAATCTAGTTCACAATATTCTATTCTGATTTTAGGGGATAAAGAAATTGAATAAATACTTATTTATATTTCATCTTTCTGTTCTCAAATATATCATTCATATATCACAAAATAGAAATATTTATAATTTGAAAATTTTCTTCTTTCTAAGGAAAACTTTTGGTAGCACCACTGTCTTTTGAAAAACTTTATAATAACTTTACAGAATATCATATTGATTCTAACACTTAGAAACTTTAGTATAAACATCTATATAACGCATTTTTAAAATGAAGTTTAATGATTATACATAATTAAAATAAACATTTTTAGGTTTATAAGTAGACTAATGCATACTTTCTGTCAAAATTATTTGCTCCAGAAGAAATAATTTTAACCTTTTTAAAAAAAGATCTATAACACTTCTGGAAGATTTCTCCCCTGGAAGTATGTAGTGGTTTTACATAAATGACACTGACTGATAGACTAGACAAATTCCAACTTAATCTCGTTGAACTTTACAGCCTTCGTTGTCATGTTCATCTCTCTTAACCTACTCGATAACTGTCATTTTTATGTCACCACATTTAGATTGGCCTGGAATGGACAAATGGCTTTGCACTATTAATGTGACAGGCTACCTTACTGTCTTTATTAAGATTCATCATCTTCTCAAATTACTACACCAATATTTTGAATAAGATGTTGACTCTTAACCCTTAAAGGAAATATGGTTTACTCTGATGACTCTTTCAGATTTCAAATATCAAAGTGGAAAACAGGGCTAAAGATAAAAGAGAGCAAGGAAGGAGAAAGAAAAATGTATATTCATCTAATTGGATTTACCTATGTTAGGCTTTAAACCTATAGGAGAAATTTATGATATTTGAAAGTGCTTATATTAAAGGCAAACAATGGTTATTTTCTCAATACATAAATCTGTCATATTAGCTTGACTTTTTTGTGATAACCACCTTTCTCATTTTCAATTATTTCAAACATTTAAATATGTACTCATTTTCTCTGTGTAGCTTCTACAATCCTCAAAGTTACAGAAAGATGGAAAGTGGTTTTGTCTTGCTGATAATGTACTGAAAGTCTCTACATTGCCATAATAGTGACAACATTTGTTTCTATAATACTACTTTCCAAAAAGCCATAAGTTTTAAATAGAAATAATCTCATTTTTCTTCATAACATACCTAGAGTAGTTAAGTAACTGCTGGCTATTAACGCCATTTTATAAACGATAAAAAAAAGAGGATATGGTGGCTCCTTCTTCATCACTCATTCTGCCAATAACACTGACTGGGCTAAAATTTAATTTTCAGTTTCTGCTCCAGACTTCACAGCACAGAGGTTTTTAGTGCCACAGATTTTCAGTTATTCCACCATATCCATCTTTGCCATTTTTATGATTAATTTACTTCCCTCAAAACAAAAGAAAAAGTAAAAGCGTATATACTATCCAATTCTAAATAATTATCAGTAAAGGTATGTAGAACTACAAAAAGAATCCATACCTGCAATTGTAGTAAAATATTCAATTTTTTGAAACTTGAGGTGAGAAGTAATGTATGGGAAATGCTTAATATCAGAGAGTACCTATCACCAGCTGGGTTTTTTTTTTGTCCATTTCCATTGAAATAACTACTTAGATATCTTTGGATAACACTTTTACAAACAAAATAATTTTTCACTCATAGTATCTTTTTAGATTTTCATTTAGTGAAAATCTTTAAGCCCTACTCAACTGCCAATTCTAACTCAAAATTGTATACTACTTTTCAGCTTTTTTTTTTTTTTGAGGGGACTAGGTAATATTTCCCAGCTGCCTCTCCAGCTCCATCCCCTTCACCAGTACTCCTGACCTCAAGTTCATCAACAAGGAAACAAACTTTTAAGAATTTGTTTTGGAAATAAACTACTTTGGGTAGTGGCAGGATTTCCTACAGTTGTAAATCCTAAATTCTTCTTTTCTGAATATAAACAGGTTTTGTGTTCTTATTGTTTACTTTTATTTTTTTCTTTTGTTTTTCTAACTTCTGCCATGGAGAAAACAAATAATTTTTCCTTTCTTTTCTACAAAGCTTGTCTTTGTTTCCAACTTAGTTTCTCAACTCTTACTGCCTAATGCAATGTTAAAGGATTGTTGAATTTTTCAGCTATATCCATTTCTTGACACATAATTCTTTCTATTCTCATCCAAGAGCCTTCTGGTTTCCATATATATTGCATCTCACATGTATACAAAAAATAAAATTCAGGAGAAAAGTATTTGTTTTACATTTTGTGCCACCTCCGTTCTTTGAGAGATTTGTTATTTGTGACTCTTCTTCAGCAATCCTTTCCTAGTACTTTCTGTGGCACCTTTACTTCTATGGAACACTCTTTTATTTTTTCTTATTTTCATATTTCTTTCCCTGTTGTAATTTGTTTTCATATCTTCAAAACCTAAACATATGCATTTTTTAATCCTATATTCCCCAGTAACCTATGCATGCAGGTAATGAAGTTCTGAATATAAGTATTTTTCATCTCTTGCCCACTTATTGTATTATCACTGAATAGTAAATAATCATAAAATTGATAAATGAATGTGTAAAACTAATGCATACTTTAAGAATAAAAATTCAAATAAGCAATAGATATTTTTCTTAATACTGAGAGTGTTTTTAAAAAGATTGAAAAGTAACAACTAAAATCCTAGATCACAGGATTTCATAGGGTTGTAGTGCATTTTTATTCTACTCTGCTTACTATATAAATCGACTTCAACAAATTTAAAACTCCTCCCATTTAAGTAAGATTTTGGAGGACAAGATGTTTAGTTCAAAGAAGCAATAAATACAGATCTGAAGAATGTTAGATTTATCAAAGGAGAACTTAACTTTCTAATTTTTAAAAACAAATTATAGTTATTTTCTTGATAATACGAATTTTAACTATTAGTATTTTTATCAGAACATAGATTTTCACCTCTTTTTAAACTGTATTTGGTGCAGCATTGTACTGCTAATATATCTGTGTTTATAGCCTTATATGAGATTTACTTTTCCTTGTATCACTTGCAGTACAAAGAGAAACTTAATGTCAGGAAAGAGAAAAGAAGATCAGAAAGAATTCCTAGGATCAAAACCAATCTTTTGGAAACAAACTGCTGTTATTTTCAAATAGTCAATGTTTGAAAATGTTATGTCAACTTATTGGAACACATTGACATAGTACTACAGATATCATTTCACCATACTAGACAATTTTAAAAATAGATTTGTCAAGTCGACTAATCCAAACTTATTAAAACACTGACCTTAGCTTCTAATTTGCCATTATCACCTTCTACATGAAATGCAGCTACAGATAGCTCCATGGTATTCTTTAGAGTAACAAACAACTTAAGATGCTTACATTTTGTCTTTGTGTTTTGAGAGTATGGGCTAAGGAATAGACAATGCTTGTGAAATTAGAACAAAAGAACAGTGATAAATGAGCAAATGTTTATAAAGTGAATAAGGGTTCTTCTGAGGAGTAAATTATGTAAGCTCTTAAAATAGTGCCTAGGATATAATAAATGCTCAATAAATACTAGCTATTAATTAGATTTTTTTTTAAGCTTTGTTGCTGTTGGTTCTCCCCATCATTAACATGTGAGTTAGGCTAGAGTTAGCACATTTATAGGTAGATATGCTTGGCTAAAGCATAAGCATGCTTGGTAAATTTTAACTATTGTTATTTGAATGAGGTATATGCAATTGAATGAAGTAAATTATTCTCTGAATGAGGCAGATTGATGGCAGTGTCACCATTCCTTCAATTTTCACAGGGTAATTTCATAGGTCAAATGGTATTCAAGATTTGTAATTATTGAATGATGAAAGGAATCAAAGAACAGGACATAATATGACATGAACTGGTACTGTAAATAGAGGATAAAATTATTGACTTTGTTTCAAAAAATATTAAGGATGTAATTTTGATTCCTTTATTTAACAAGTTAATGTAGCTTGTTAAAATAATTTTCTGCTAGCAAATTATTATAATAATAGCCGGTTAACAAATTTTGGGAGCAATGTTAAAGAATAGTTTAACTTTAAAAATATTTGTACATTAAACTTCTTTAAAGAATGCAACACACATTTTGAAATGACATAAAATCAGTCTCTAAAGGTTTTGTAATGACAAATCCTTAGGTTTCAGTTTCTGCAGACCCAGTATTGATTCTTTGAATTAATTTAAAATTTAAAAATGGAATTTGGGAATTAAGGAATGATTTTTAAGGGATGAGTACTAGCAAATGTAGATTGAAAAAGAGACTTTTAATTGACAATGTTGGATCATGAAAGTTTTTTTATATCATTTCAAATTAGCTATACGATTAATTATTGTATTTTCTATTTCAGCAACACATTCCTAAGTAATTCTGTCCCAAAGCATTCTTTTACATTGTTTGCCTCCAAAATAGTTTGAGTTTAAAATAGTGTGTCTGAATTCTGCTATAGAGTGCTATAGAGTGCATACTACTGTTTTCACAATAAGAAAAAAATGTATAGCTCCAAGTAAATGTTATTATTAATAACTGTATCATTTAAATTTTGTGAATGACTTTAAAAAATAACTTGGTTATTTCTAAGTAAGAAGAAGATTAAAAGGCACACATCCCATCACAACCACCACCTCCATATAAATTGAACTATACTTAATTTCAAAATTATTTTTGAGCATTTCATTTGGGAATTCAACAAACACACTCACTAGGTATCATCAACTAGGTTCTGGAGATACAAAAATGCTTAAGACAATACAGTGCCTATTTTCTGTGTCATAAGAAACCAAAACTAGAAAGATGGTTCTTGTGTAGACAGGTAAGGAATCTTTAAGTAGCTTGAAACATTGCTCAAGAAACTGATGTAAAAGTAACGATGATGCACTTTAATAAGTATGAAAATAGAAGGAATGAGAGAAGGGCCTAGGTTGAGGAAGGCATCTTAAGAAGGTATTTCTCTGGGTATATTCTTTTAGGATAAAAGGAATTTAAGAGGTTGGAAGAGTAGGAGAAAGGCATATATATAAATATATATATATAATTTTACTTTTATAATTAAGAGGAAAGTTTCATGCAAAAAATGCATTTGTGACATCCTTTACAAAATATATCCAAGCTGTATATAAGAGATGATGCTTTAAATCTGTCATGGTCACATGTGCTGGGCTTCCAATGCATGACTTCAGGCACTTGGCACTACATCTACCTTGAAGCCACATCCCGAAGAAGGTTTCCAGCCAACAAGACTAAATAAGAAGTGCTGAATATACTGACAAGGAAAGGGTAGGTATAAGGAACATTCATTGAACACCACACAGCAAATTCCCAATTAGATCTGAACATTTCCCTCTCCGAATTTCTCTCTCCAGCCATTACCTCATAGCTTTTTCTTCTCTTCTATCACACAGCAGTGAAAACTCGACTTTATTTTCCCAGGCATCTCAGCTCTCATGTGCTGTTCTTATTTACAGCACAGAAAAACAAAAAAAGTTTGGTATTTAGACTATCTTTTGTCCTTCACATAAGGTCCTAGGTAACCCCTTCAACTCTTTTCCTGAGTGGCTTATCTAGTTATTTAAATATAATAAACAAATTCTGTTTGAGGAGTGAATAATATTAGTAAGAAGAAAAGATTTACTCCACAAAGTTATAAAGCAATCTTAAATCTCTTACATTTTCTGCTGAAGCTTAAATTAGAAAGAAGGATAGAGATTTGGGGTCATCAGGATGACGTTCATAGTTGGAGTCATGAGCCATCTTATGTTCACTAAGAGTCTGAGAACACTCATAACGGGGTAGAGGAGTGTATTAGTCAGCCAAAGGGGTGCCTTTGCAGATTACCAATGATTGGATGGTTTTTATAAAGGGTATTTATTTGGGGTAGAAGCTTACAGTTACCAGGCCACAAAGCATAAGTTTCTTCTCTCACCAAAGTCCACGTGTTGGAGCAAGATGGCTGCCGATGTCTCCAGGGTTCAGGCTATTTGGGTTGCTCTCTTCCCGGGGCTGCCTTTCTCTCTGGGTTTAGCGCTTCCTCCACAAGTTCAACTGTAGACTATCAGGTGAACGGCTCACTTTTCTACATCTGGGGTGTTCTCTCCAACACCAGAACTGCTTCTCAAAAATCTGATTCTCTAATCTGCTCCCTCTGTCTTTGGCCTTGCCTTTTATACTTGAGACCACACCCACCGAGGGGTGGGGTGCAACTACCTACTGATGTGGCAGAGTCAATGGCCTGATCATAACCCAATCATGCCCAGATGAACAGATCCATTTACAAGCATGATTCAATATGGATTTTTGGAATTCATAATTACATCAAACTGTAACAAGAAGTAAGGATCAGTAATAGAGCTAGGGAAAGAACAAGAATATATATTATCTTGAAAGCTAAGCAAGGAGAGAATTACAGGGAGAAATAATAAAGAATGAAACATTGTAAAGAATTCCCAATAAATCACCACGACATGGCTGAAATTAGTCAGGAAAAGCAAAAGTTGTACTAGATGAATTTGTTCCTTCCTCAAATAATCTTTCATTTCCTAAAAAGTACAGAAATGTAAATTGAGGAGCAATCCAACATTAGGGGAATAATGATGGAAAATCTTGAAAGACATAAGAGTTGAGGCAAGTAGTAAAGTCATCATTAAAATGGTTGACCATGTTGTGCATATTTTAGTAGACCAGTCATCACATTCTGAATATGGAATTAATTGTATGATGAAAGACATACAATGTATTTGAGTATTAGAGGGTAGGTGAAAATTTAAAGATATTTTAACTAGGAAGTTCATATGATTAAAGAAAATGTGGTGATGTAAGCTTGTTCAGGAGGTTTAATCCTTAAACCTCATAGAATCTGTACCATGTAATTTGTACTTAGTTAATTACATTTTAGTTGGAAAAATGCTTTTTTTCTGTTGGTAGAGTATAGGGTATCTATACCATTTTATGTATCTCCCTCTTTACAGGGTAGGGCGTAGCCAGTCAAAAAATCATTCTCCTTATTATAACTTCTTGTGATTTGCATATTTATTAGGGAAGTTATCCTATAAATTCCTGTTCTTTCAACAGTAGTTAAATGTGTTTATGTTTATATACCTTCTACGCCACTTAAAAATTTTTAAAGTCAATTTTTACTTATTTAAACCACATTTCAAAATACTTATTTTTCCTTGAATTTTTTAGTTGGTAGAGTAAATGGCTTTTCTTCCATATAGCATTTTAATATTGTGTGCACATGTAATATATAATATTTATTATATATTTAGAATGCATAATAAACATGTAATATTTATTATAAGTTTATTATATGTGTATAGAAAACATAAAATCCTGAATATAACTATTTCATAGCTTTTCAGAGATCAGAGAATAACGTAATATTTCTTTATCTAATAAAATTCTTAACACCTTTCATATTGATTTGGAAGTCACAGAACTCTACTTATTTCCTAGAGACCAAATGTTTCTATCTCTTATATTGCTTTCAATTTTCCAATAATAATCTCCATTCTTTTTCTTTACAAAATTTTGCCATATAGAATCAAGGCTTTCTCTCTGAAACTCGCCATCTGGAACAGCCTTTGTCTATTTTCCTGCTTCATTAACATTCCATCTCTTTACAAAATCATTTCTCTACATGTCTTTACTTCATTCCCTGTCTCTCTATCCTTGTCTCTTTCACATTATTTTATCAAAATTTAATATTTTCTGGCCATTTACTTTCCAATAATCTCACAACTTTTCCACCTAAAACATCTTCAAAATTTATGTTATCATCTGACAAGTAACACTAAATCTCAAAGATACATTAAAGAATTGAGGGAAGATGGCATTGAACTAACAGGCAGAGCTCATGGTCTCACCTAACAATGGATAAAGAGCCAAAAGCTGTCCGGGGGGTGTGCTTTGGGGGTCAGCAGACCAGGACATTGCTACACAACCCCCAGTAGAGTGAGGTACAGAGAGATGAAGAAGCCAGAATGACAAATGTGAGCTACCAAGTTCCCAGGGCAGCCAGGGAGGGCTTCCCTCCCCTATCCCCAATATATTAAGCTGGGGTAAAACCCCTGGCTCACTGAAACCAACTGAGAGGGGAACAGATATTTCCCCCCATGTCAGCTGTCTCAAGGTAAAAGGGAAAGGGAGTCGGGGTGCTTTTCTTCAGTGAATCTGGCCAGCAGAACCTGCTTTGAACCTCCACTCTGGAGAATCAACACAGGAACATAGGAAAGCCCAGACTGCAACAGCTCCATGGAAAGGTGCACTGATGAGCACCATCTTCTGGCTGGTCTGGAAATTACATGGACAAAAACTTCTCAGTTCTCTTTGTATCCTACTCATGGGAGAAAATCTGCACCCCACTAGTGAGTCCCTGGAATGATTTTGATAACTTAAGCTGGGCAATTTTATTTTATTTTTATTTATTTATTTATTTTTAAAGATTTATTTATTTTATTACATATCTCCCCTTTTTCCCCGTTGCGGCGACGCGCCGAGACTTGGTCACTGCGCAGGCGCGGCTTTCCCCGCTTGTGGGCAGCTTCTGCTTCCATCACGGCCGGCTTTTCAGTTCGCGGGTGGCTGGCTGCGCTCGATTCGCAGGCGACCTGCCCTGCCCGTGGCGGCTTTTGCCTGTCCGTGGCAGCTTTTTGCCCTGCCCACGGCGGCTCCGGCCCACCCATGGCGGCTTGCCATTCTCAAGGCGGTCTGCCCGCTAGGAGAGGTCCCCGGGAACCGAACCCGGGCCTCCCATGTGGTATGCCGAC
>PVKH010007448.1:7185-20315 GCA_004027955.1 Chaetophractus vellerosus | reverse complement strand
CCCTGCCCGTGGCGGCTTTTGCCTGTCCGTGGCAGCTTTTTGCCCTGCCCACGGCGGCTCCGGCCCGCCCATGGCGGCTTGCCATTCTCAAGGCGGTCTGCCCGCTAGGAGAGGTCCCCGGGAACCGAACCCAGGGCCTCCCATGTGGTTTCCCAGCGAGCTCTTTATCCACTGAGCTATCTAGCCGGGCCCTGTTTGCCAATATAAATGAGTGGAATAATTCTATATGTAGATCCATCATAAAATGCATGATGAATAAAAACTTTTCAAAATATATTCAGTTCAAAATGCATAAAATTCAAGACACGCATAATTCCATAGTATTCGATACATGTATGTAATAAAATTATAAAAATATGAACTAGAAGGGTCAACATCAAATTCATTATATTGATTGCCTTTGAAGAGGAAGAGGGAGAGCTATGAGACAGAAAAAGAAGACACACCATACTTTGACTTCATGTGTTATTTTACTTTTCTTGAGAAAGGAGAACATGACAAAATATTAACCTTTGTTTGTTTTGTCTGGCCCTTACATTGATATATGTTATATTCTGTAACTTTATTTTCTGAAGTAAAGTTTTTCATTAATAATCTTAAATCCAATGAAGTGTCATATTTAAATTTATGGGATAGTAAATTAAATATTAGAGTCTACACTGGAATTAAGATCTTTAGATGAGAGATTTCTTGCTTTGTACCCGAAATAAAACTGTCCATTTCATATTTTCATGAATTCCTAAATATTATCCCTTGTGCTGGCTACTTTGGACATTATTAACTGATGTATTTGAAAACTTTCTTAGACTTGTAGGTTAAAATGACCAGTTCATCTACTCTTAAATACCAAGGAATTTTTTTGAACTTTGATTGTTGTTTCCGCCCCTCCTTATCTTCATGAAGCTCTAAATTCTGTGAAATCCTATTGCAAACCATGCCTACTACCTCGTTTCATTAGAACCTATGACCTATCACACAACCCAGATATAGACATTACATTCTGTCTTGCTTTTCACTTATTTGCTCCCCTTTAACTCATCATATCTTCTACCTAGGCATTCATTCATTCCCATAACAATTATATATAGTGCTACTCTATCACAGGCAGTGCGCTATAGTAATATAAGTTCTGGGGCTCCAGTATAGAATGATACATTTTATGCTGGGTAAAAAAAGAGAGCAGCTCAGAGGAAACTTAGACCAGACATGGTATTCATGAAATGCTGATAGTTATATCTAAGCTCTATCTGAAATGAGATTAGAATTGAGGAGGAGACTTTGTGGCAGCAAAGGAGTACCAAGCTAAGGGAATATGGATGGGACTCAGAATCTAACTTCTGTTCCCTAACGACTTCACATTTGCAAACATTTGGAAACACATTTTATGATTTTATGTGCAAGACCATTTGCCAGGAGGTATAGGCGTTGCTTCTAAGCAGCAGTTTCTACTCTGTGTTCAGAATATTGTTAGGAAAGGAATTATTTAGCTACATTGTGGACAGTTCTGATAAAAATACAAATGAGTACTTTTTTTCGTAGGTCATAGGGACAGATGAGAAGTTTTTAGCCTGGATTCTTTAGTAGGGAATGAGGAGGACATATTCAGACCTGCAGTATGGGAAAATTAGTTCAAAACTTGCATGTGAATAATAATAATCATCTTCTGTGATTCAGTGAGAGTTCTCCGATGACAGAAATCATAGCACCTTAATTACTGTTTATTTATTTAAAAATGGACACGATAAATGTTGAATGAAAGAATAAATGCTGCTTTTTATTCACCAAACATTTATTGAGAATTTACTTGTTTTAGATAATTCACTGGGTTTTAGAGCTAAAGTGAAGTGCAGTAGCCCATTTTTTGGTCTGACTCCCTGATCTCTGCAATTAATCTTGCTTAATGACAGATGTTGCCTACATGGACCTCAGATTATTTCCAAATTGAAGACCCTTCGGAGGCCAAGCTATTTCTGTGCCTTCTTGGAGGTCTTCTTAATACTTGCTACTAGGACTTCCTAATTCAACTTATAGTGCATGTTTTTTTTCCCTTGAAACCATCTTTCTTTCTTCAGGCTCAACTTGCCACCTAACTAGAGAAGTTGATCTCCTTCTCCAAATTCCTTCACTTGTGTGGTGGAACTCCAAATATGTTTCTCATGTAATACTTTTATTTGGAGCATCATTTAAAATATCATTATCAAGTACTTAGAATTGTGCTTAAGCAAACTTTTTTTTTTTTTTTTACTCAAGTATGTTTCTTGTACAAAAGAAGGGAAAATGCTCTTTATCCAGCCAATCTAACATTATTGAACAGGGAATTCCTTTATATGACATCTATTCTCTTATAGTATTTCTCCTTTAAAATGTTGACCTTTCAATTGATTTTTTTGGTGGAATGACTCATTTACATAAAAAGAAAGGAACAAATGAAAAGAATTCCCTTTCTTTTGCACTTTGGAAATTTCCAGTATTATTAGGAAAGTGGAAAGGTGATTTTGTTTTTGTTTTTTTTTATTACTCATGTGTTTTTTTTTCCTATAGTAGCTTCTTGATAGATTTGACAAATAAACCAGAATTCAAGTTGTCCTTAGAAATACAAACCCAAGAGGGACTATGTGTCATTTGTGACATTTTTCAAAATAAGTGCAATGTGAATTTAAAAAAAAAAAAAGATAAAAATGGCTAAAGCATTCTTTCATGTCCTGACTCTTTCCCTTGCTTGATTGGTTAGAAATGATGATGTGATTCATCATCTCCACTTCAGCTGTTGGGGATCAACCTTCCAGAAATGCTGACAGGATCAAGAGGACATCTCTTCCCCTTTGTCTCCTGTAAAATCCAGTCATGGTTAATTAAGCTATGACAAAAGAAGCTAAGTTGAAATTCTAAAGAAACATTGCTTCACACAAATTGTGTTGTTTACTCCTTCCAGTTGCCAAAACTAATAAACTAAACCATCATCAATTCACTAAAATGAAATTACAAAGGAGAATATACACATAACTTATAAACTCATGCTTGCTCCTAAGCAGATTGACGCCCTCAGGAAGACTGCTTTGGGTTAGAACAAAGGAAACACACTGAAACTTGTCATTCAGAAACTATTCTGCTATGTTCTCTTCCATTGCTGTTGTAAGAGGAGATGATTATATCATGCTATTATGATTTAAAATTCTAAACCTCCAATTTCCTCTTTTAGTTTATTGTCCCAGACCTTGAATTTATATCTTTGATCAATTTGAAAACTCCTGCTATAATCCTGGGCAATATCAAATTTGCCTGAACTTTTCCACTATATTTGAATTTCAAGATAGAGCAAAACCAAAATGGAAGGAACAACAAGTAACCTAAAGGTAAAAGATATTGCATATAAAACATCAAAGAACTTTTCTGAGAGATGTAAAAGAGGTCTTGAATAACGAAGAGGCTAGCATATTCCTGGTTGGGAAGAAATTAATTCTACTAAAATGAATTTACAGGGTGAAATAATTTTTCTTTTATAGTTTGACAAAGTTACTCTTACTTTCATCTTGAAGAAGGAAAAATGAAGAACAATTGGAGAAAAATTTTTAAATAGAATAATAATAACCCAGGACAATTTATATTAGATATTAAAATGATTTCATTAGGTTCTGCCTCAAAACCAAAGTAAATAGTAGGAAGTGAGAGACATCCCTAAAACTAATATAATTATATATTGTTTTAGTTTTCCAAAGGGCTGTCAATTCAAAGTACCAGAAATGGGTTGGCTTTTATAATGGGAAATTTATTTGGGAGAACCGCTTACAGTTCTGAAGCTGTGAAATGTCCAATTCAAGGCACCATCAGAGGTGCTTTCTCACCAAATTCAGCCACTGTTTATCCTGTTGTCTGGCCATGTGGTGAAGCAAGATAGTTGCTCCAGCCCTGCTGAGGGAAATGCAAATCAAAACTGCAATTAGATGTTATTTCATACCTATTAGACTGGCCGCTATTAAAATGTTGGAAAACTGTAAATGTTGGAGAGGATGTGGAGAGATAGGAATGTTTGTTCCCTGTTGGTGTGAATGTAGAATGGTACAGCCATTGTTTGACAGTTCCTAAGGAAGTTGAATATAGACTTGCCATGTGACCTGACAATACTATTTCTAGGTATCTACCCAGAAGAACTAAGAGCAGAGACCCAAACTGACATCTGCCCACCGATGTTCATAGTGGCATTATTCATGATTGCTAAAAATTGGAAACAACCCAGGTGTCCATCAACTGATGAATGGATAAACAAATTGTGGTGTATACACATGATGGAATATTATGCAGCGGTACGAAGAAATAAAGTCCTGAATCATATGACATCATGGCTGAACCTGGAGGACATTATATTGAGTGAAGCAAGCCAGACACAAAGGATAAATAATGTATGACTACACTATGATGAACTAAATATATTGTGTGTACTCATGGAGTTAATAATTAGCATATAGGTCACCAGAAACTAGAAGGGTAAGGAATGGAAAGCTAAGGGTTAATCTGTGCAGAATTGGCAAAAAAAAAAAGGTTTTTTGGAAATCAATAGAAATGGTTAAAGCCGTATCATGGTGTTTGTAACTAGCAGTGCTATTGTATGGGTATGACAATGGTTGAAAGGGAAAATCTAAGGTCATGCATATTACTAGATGGAAAGCTCAAAACTGTAACACAGGACTCTATATGATAGTAAAACCTCATATAAAACACGGATATGGGTGATATTGCATATAGGAGACAGTTTTTACAAAATATAAATACAAATATACTAGAAAGAAGGAAAAAGAATAGCAGCTACGTACAGCAGGGGAAGCATGGAGAGCTTGAGAGATGATGAGGTTTTTCATTATTACTATTATTATTAGAATAATGAAAGTACTCTAAGAATCATTGTAGTGATGAATGCACAAATATGTGATTACACCAAATACCATTGATTGTACACTTTGGATGGATTTATGCTGTATTAATATGTATCAATAAAATTTATTAAGAAAGAAAATAAAAAACAAGTGAAACCCCAGGCGACAAAAATTTAGTTACCCCTCATTCCAACCTAATCTTTCCCCCTTATAGCTTGAACCATCAAAATAATTTCCTATAATAACTATGGCAACTGAAATATCAATTTCAAGTAGGCTACTTCCCTTTCCTTCCAGCTATTAACTTGGGACTCTTACTATGCTAATTTTAAATGCTGTTGAGAGTTTTAAACTGTTGATTCTACCACTGTTCTACTATTTCCACCTTTGGTCTTCACTTGCCTCTTTTTTGGTAGTGCAAATCATATTAGTTTCTATTTTTTGTAAAAATAAATTTTATTTTTTAGAGAAATTGTAGATTTACAGAAAAAGTACACTGAAAGTATAGGGAATCCCCATATAACCTGCCCCCCCCCGACACACACACATAGTTTCCCCTATTATGATCACCTTACATTAGTGTGGTACATTTGTTATAATTGATGAAGCAATATTGAAGCATTGCTACTAACCACAGTCTCTTTTTCAGCTTAGATATCTTCAAAACTGCCCAGGCACCCCTTCTCTCTTCTCACCTCAGAAGTGTTTCGAATGGCTAACCACTACCTCCTTTGCTTTCCACATTCTCTTTTCTTGGCTTCATTGATCATCGCTTTTCTCCAGTCTTACTGGCCATTTTATTTCTGTCTCATTTTCGGGTTCCTCTCCTCTGCTCAATTTCTAAACACTGTCATGCTGCAGGGCTTTTTCCTGACACAGAGTGAAGACTGAGAATTATTTATGTGAACGAACTCTATCTCTTGCCTGTTTACACTTTGCTCATTGCCATTTTGTGCACTCTAGCCTCATGCTGTTATTTCAGTTTCTCAGAAATACCAAGATCTGGTCTTTCTCAGGGTTTGCACTAACTACTCTCTCTGCCTGGAAATATGTTTGGCCTGATCTTGACATGACTTGTTTTCTATGTTTTGGTCTAAACTTAAGATCTCATTAGAAAGGACTTCCTTGATCATTATTCTGTAAGATTCCCCAATTTCAATTATGTCACCCTATTTATGTTTTTCTTAGCATGAAAGAATAATTTTTCCTTTATATGTTGTTCTATTAGAGTAGCATATCTCTCTCACTGCTACTGTAGGATGGTTTGTTGAGAATAGGAAACTTGTCTGTTTGCTCACCAGTGTACATGAAGGATCCGTAATAGTGCTTAGCTCACAGGAGGCATGCAATGAACTTTTTGAATGAATAACACTGAAAACAAGAAAAAAAGTTACCAGGGTGGCGTAAATGTAGGAGCAGAATGAAAGAGGCACTTTGAAATTTTGATATTGGAATATGGCTTGTTTTAAAAATATATTTTGGCAGTACATATCAAATATTGACACATGTTTATACACTTTGACCCAATTTAAATTGACTACTGCATTAATTATTAATTGTCAACTCCCAATATAGTAACTTATTTTGCCTATGGGTTTTCAAAGATTTTATAACATATATACATGTGTGTACATGTTTAGCATTGCGTTTAGGTTGCAACACAGTGTCATCACAGTGATGTTCAGTTGTCTTAGCAAAGAGTTATTTTTCATCATTGTCAATTAAAATATCAGAAATTTAAAAGATATGACCCAGATATACCTTCTATTTCTGATCATCAGTCAGATCAAACAGTGCTTCTTCACATACACACACACACACACACACACACACAATCCCCATCGAGTTAAAAAGAAACTATTTGGCAGCATTTTCCTGGCATTGTGGGAGAAATAGAAGCTGACACTGGAAATCAAAATGTACACAATGGTAACAAGTGCCTTAGCTTGGCATATGAACGTTAAATAAATAATTTGCAGGTATACATTTGAAAGGCAGTGCAGATCACTATGTAGACAGTATATTTGTAGATATCTGAATCTATTGAACTGTGTATAAAAAGTACATTACATTACATTTTTAATGTAATGGCTCTTTCCCCAGTGTGTGTATTTGTTTGTTTGTTTAGATGATAGTTACATAGATATAGATAGTTGAGAGAAAGTATTCTACCTTATCTAATCTACTTTCTACTTTAATCTATCAATATTCCTATTCAATAGGATATAACAAATTACACAGACTAAAATGCACATGTATATATTTGAATAGTTTGGTCTTTTAATGGAAATGGAATGTTTACTTTCTAAATGATAATAAAATATATTTATATATATTTATATAAATCCTATAAAGACTAGCACGAAGATAAAATATTCGGTAGGTAAAAGGGGCCCAAATACTTGTTCACTTTAAATACCATAAGTTATGAATATCAACATAGATATTCCAGGATACCTTGGAAAATTTTTACTTTTCTTTGTATTCTTGTTTTGATATACCAAATGATCTCTAGGTGATGTTGCAACAAATAACATGTAAAAACGTATATTAGGAACTTCAAACATATAAAGTGCTAAATTAAGATTTAATAAGTATTAGAAAAATTTGAGAACTCAGATGAATTTAAATATAATCTATCAAGATATATTATAGATACTACTACTTCTTTCTAAGCAACTCTGAACGACATAGATTCATAATTAACAGCAGCATTTATATCGATTTATTACAACTGTATTTGCTGAAGTCATTAAGTTAAATTATTGATAGTATACATAAAATTATCCTATTTCTCTTTAGAAATTAGAAACAAATTCAAGACACAGAACATGACCATTATGTCATTCATTAGTTGATCTACTGATTCACTCAAAAGTCTTCTATGTGATTTAGTCATACTCCTAACTTACTAAGATTTTTATCAAGAATGATTGTAAATTCACTTCTCTAATAAAAAAAAGAAAAGAGGTGAAATTACTTTTAAGAACACATTTTATTTAACCCTGTATATCCAAACTATTATCCTTTCAATATATAATATTTAGAAACTTGAAAAAAGAATAGATGTGAAATTTTTTAAATGCACTTTATTCTCATCTTTTTAAATGCCCTTATTTTTCTCCTCCTTGAATTGTTTCATGTGGTGTAGTATAATAGTTTTATAATGATAAAAATCCATGTATTACTGGGATAAACCCAACTTATTCATGGTATATTATCTTTAAATACATATATGTTGCTACATTAAAGTTGCTAATAATTTATGTAATGCCTAAATTGATCCATACTTTTTCTCTTATGTTCTTGCTTATTTTTACTCTCTTAAAATGAATTGGGTATGTTCTGATTTCTGTCGTGTTTTATTCTCTGAAAGAATCTGCTAGAGATTTTTGCATTCCCTGAATGTTTGCTATATTTTGCCTATGGAATGTCTAGTCCATGTTTTTGTTGTGTTGTTGTTTTGTTATTTTGTTGTTGGTGGTGGTGTGATGTTTTCTTTGTGGAAAGATTTTAAACTAATTAAAAAAAACAAATAAATTTTATTGATTCCTAATTATAAAGCATACAATTTGTCCAAAGTCAATGGTATTTGACATAATCACATAGTTGTGTGTTCATCACTTCAATCATTATTAGAGCATTTTCATGATTTCAATAATAATAATAATGAACAAAAAATAGACAAACAAAAATGAAAATTCCTCACTTTTCAATCTCTCTATGCTTCTCCTACTGGACATAGCTGCTGTTTCTGGCTATACTATTCAAAGTGTATAATCAATGGCTTTTAGTATAATCACAATGTTGTACAGTCATCATCTCAAAAATTTTATAACAATTTTATTACTCCAAAAAGAGAGACTCTACAAATCCTTAGCATTCCTTCCTCAGACCTACATAACCACCAATCTCCTTTAATCTTTATAAATTGATTTATATTTACATTTTACATAAATGGAATCATAAAATATGTAGTACCCTATGTCTTGTCTCCTTCGCTTAGTATAATGGGCTTTTTTTGGTCTGATATTAACATTTTGTACTATTAACTTACATTTGTTCAACTTCAAAGAAAAACAGTCTTATACATGCAATTCTACCCATATTCATATTTCATATAATATATTTATAGTTCACATAATATATTTAGTTCATAATAGGACAATCATACAGTATTTGTTCTTTTGTGTCTGGCTTGCCTCAATCAACATAATGTCCTCCAGGTCCATCCATGTTGTGATATGTTTTGCAACTTCATTTCTTCTTATCACTGCATAATATTCCATCATGTGTATACTCCACAAATTGTTTATCGATTCATTAGTTGATGGACACCTGGGCTGTTTCCAACTTTGTGAATAACGCTGCTATGAACAATGGTGTGCAGATCGATTTGGGTCACTGCTCTCAGTTTTTCTGAGATATACCTAGCAATGGTATTGCCAGGTCCCATGGCAAGTCTATATTCAACTTCCTTAGGAACTGCCAAACAGTCCTCCATAGTGGCTGTACTATTTTAGATTCCCACCAGGAGTGAATAAGCATTCCTATCTCTCCACATCCTCTCCAACATTTACAATTTTCTGACTTTTTATTTTATTTATTTATTTAGACTTTTTAATAGTGGCCGGTTGAATGGGTGTGAAATGATACCACATTGTAGTTTGGATTTGAATTTCCTGAATTGCTAGTGATATTGAACATGTTTTCATGTGTTTCTTCACCATTTGTATTTCTTTGGATAATTGTCTTTTCAAGTCTTTTGTCCATTTTTTAATCAAATACTTTGTCTTTTTATTGTTGAGTTGTATGATCTCCTTATATATCATGGATATTAAACTCTTATTATACATGTGATTGCCAAATATATTCTCCCCTTGAGTCAGCTGCCTTTTCACCCTTTTGATGATGTCCTTTGAGGTGAAAAAGTGTGTAATATGAGGAGGTCTCATTTATCTATTTTTTTTTCCTTTTGTTGCTCATGCTTTGGGTGTAAAGTTTAAGAAACTACCACCTACAACAAGGTCTTGAGTATGTTTTCCTACATTTTCTTCTAGGAGTTTTTTGGTTGTTGTTTTTATATTTAAGTCTTTGATCCGTTTGACTTAATTTTTATATAAAGTGTGAGATAGGGGCCTTCTTTATTTCTTTTGAATATGGATATCCAGTTCTCCCAGCACCATTTGTTAAATAGACACTGGCCCAGCTTGGTGGGCTTAGCAGCCTTGACAAAAATTGCTTGACTGTAGATGTGAAGGTCAATTTCTGAGATATTGATTTGGTTCCATTTGTCAATCTGTCTGTCCTTATGCCAGTACTATGCTGTTTTTACAATTGTAGCTAAGTAATAAGCTTTAAAGTCAGAAAGTGAGGATCCTCCAACTTCATTCTTCTTTGTGAAGTCATTTTTTTGCTATTCAGGACCCATACTCTTCCAAATTAATTTGATTATTGGTGTTTTGATTTCTGAAAAAAGGCTGTTGGGATTTTTTATTGGGATTGCGTTGAGTCTGTAAATCAGTTTAGATAGAATTGACATATTAACAATATTTAGGCTTCCAATCCATAAACATGGAATGTCCTTCCATTTATTTACGTCTTCTTCAGTTTCCTTTAGCTATATTTTGTAGTTTTCTGAATACAGGTTCTTTATGTCCTGGGTTAAGTTTATTCCTAAATATTTGATTGTTTTAGTCACTATTATAAATGGATTTTTTTCTGATTTCCTCCTCTGATCACACATCAGTAGTGTATAGAAATGCTGTTGAGTTTTATATGTTAATCTTGAATCTCTCAACTTGGCTGAATTTGTCTATTAGTTCTAGTAGCTTTGTTGTGTATTTTTCAGGAGATTCTAGATATAGGATGGTATCATCAGTGAATAGTGAAAGTTTTACTTCTTCCTTTCTGATTTGGATGCCTTTTACTTCTTTATCTAGGCTAATTGCTCTAGCTAGAACCTCTGCAAATATTGAATAACAATGGTGACAGTGGGCATCCTTGTCTTGTTCCTGATCTACATTGGAAAGCTTTCAGTCTTTCACCATTGAGTACTATGCTAGCAGTAGGGTTTTCATTTATGCACTTTAGCATATTGAGAAAGCTTCTTTCCTTCCCTATCGTTTGGAGTGTTTTCATCAAGAAAGGGTTCTGTATTTTGTCAAATGCCTTTTATGCATCAATTGAGAAGATCATATGATTTTTCTACAATTTATTAATGTAGTTTATTACACTAATTGATTTTCTTGTGTTGAACCACTTGATCCTGGCATATAATTATTTTAGTGTGCATTTGGATTCTGTTTGCAAGTATTTTGTTGAGGAATTTTGCATTTGTATTCTTAGAGATATTGGTCTGTAATTTTTTTCTTACTCTTCTTCTTCTTTTTTTTTTTTGGTAATATATTTATCTGGTTTTGGTATTAGGGTGATGTTGCCTTCATAGAATGAGTTCTTTCTTGTTCAATATTTTTGGAAGAGCTTGAGCAAGATTGATAATAGGTCATCTTTGAATGACCGGTAAAATTGTTCTGTGAAGCCATCTGATCCCAGGCTTTTCATCTTTGGGAGGTTTTTAATGACTGTTTCAATCTCTTCACTTGTGATTGGTTTGTTGAGGTCTTTTATTTATTCTGTAATCAGTGTAGGTGGTCCATATGTTTCTAGGAATCTGTCCAACTTCTCTACATTGTCTAGTTTTTTTGGCATAGCATTGTTCATATTATCCTCTTATGAACTCTTTTATTTATGCAGGGTAATTGGTAATGTTCCCCCTCTCATTTTTTATTTTATTTATATGCGTATTTCCTTTTTCTTTGACAGTCAAGCTGAGTTTTTGTCAATTTTGTTGGTCTTCTCAAAGATCCAACTTTTGGTTTTGTTGATTCTCTCTATTGTTTTTGTTGTTGTTGTTGTTGTTGTTGTTGTTCTCAATTTTATTTATTTTTGCTCTGATCTTTACTATTTCTTTCCTTCAGCTTGGTTTGGGATTTGTTTGCTGTTCTTTTTCTAGTTCCTCCAGGTGTGTAGTTAGATCTTCAGTTTTAGCTCTTTCTTCTTTTTTAATGTAAGAATTGAGGGCTATAAATTTTCCTCTCAGCATGGCCTTTGCAGTGTCCCATAGGTTTTGATATGTTGTGTTCTCATTTTCATTCATCTCAAGATATTGGCCAAATTCTCTTGCAATTTCTTTTTTGACCCACTTCTTTGAGATGGTTTAATATTCATATACTTAGGAATTTTCCTTTTTCTGTCAATTATTCATTCCAGCTTCATTCTGTTACTATCAGAGGAAATGCTTTGTATAATTTCAATCTTTTTAAACTTATTGAGACTTGTCTTGTGGGCCAACATATGGTCTATCTTGGAGAAGGATCCATAAGCACTTGAAAAGAAAGTACGTCCTGCTGTTTTGGGAAACTATGCTCTATAGATGTCTGTTAGGTCTAGTTCCTTTATCATATTATTCAACTTCTCTGTCCAGATGTTCTATCCTATACTGAGAGTGGTGTTTTGAACTCTCCAACTATTATTTTAGAGATATCTATTTCTCCCTTCAGTTTTTCCAGAGTGTGCCTCATGTATATTGGGACACTCATTTAGGTGCATAAATATTTAGTATAGTTATTTCTTCTTGGTGCATTGCCCCTTTTATTAATATATAATGACATTCTTCATCCTTATAACAGTTTTGCATTTAATATCTACTTTGTACAATATTAGTATTGCTTCTCCAGGTCTTTTTTGTTTCCTATTTTAGTGGAATATCTTTTTCCATCTTTTCACTTTCAACCAGTTCATGTCCTTACGTCTGAGGTGAGTCTCTTTTAGACAGCATATAGAAGGCTCATTTTTAAAAATACATTCAATCAGTATATGTTTATTGATTGGGGAGGTTACTCCATTAACATTCAATATTATTATTGTAAAGGCATTACTTACTTCATCCATTTTGTCTTTCAGCTCTCTGTTGTCATATTGTTCTATTGTCTGTCTTCTTATCCTTTAGTTTACTCTTCTTAATAATCTTCATTTCTAAACTCTTTTCCAAACCTCTTGCCCTTGTTTTTTCCTTTCAGGCCACAGCACTCCCTTTAGTATTTCTTGTAATTCTTGTCTTTTGGTAGCATATTCTATCAGAATTTTTGTCTGTGAAGACATAAACTCACTGTCATTTTTGAAGGACAGTTTTGCCAGATACAGAATTCTTGACTGGCAGTTTTTCTCTCTCAGTACCTTAAATACAGCATACCACTTTCT
>PVKH010007447.1:0-20183 GCA_004027955.1 Chaetophractus vellerosus | reverse complement strand
TGATCTATCCTTTTAAATAACTTAGCAATTTTATTGTCTTCCCACATTATGCAATATATTAGAATATATTAATTCATTTACAGCTTTCCAATTTATATGCTATTTCTACTGTATATTTTAATTTCATATAATTTTGAACTAGAAATTTTAACACAATTATTAATTTATAGAGTAAATGCTAATTTACATTTCTACATATTTCCATTCATCTGTCTTTAATTTTTTTCTGCATATATAATTTCCTAAATAAAATAATTTTTCTTCTGTCTGAATAATATACTAAAATATTTCTATCCATTTGTTTTTTAAATATATATATATATTTTAAAAGGTATTTAGATTACGTAAATGTTACATAAAAATATAGGGGACTCCCATATGCCCCACTTCCTATACCTCCCACATTTTCCCACATTAACAACATCTTTCATTAGTAGAGATAGCAGATCATTTCTGATAGCAAATTGATGAAACATGTTAGAGCATTTCCACTAAGCATGGATTATAGTTTACATTATAATTTATACTCTCTCCCTCACAATTTTGTAGGTTATGGCAAGATGTATAATGGTCCATATTTGTCATTGTAATGTCATTCAGGAAAATACCAAGTCCCCCAAGTGCACCCATATTTCACTCGTATTTCTCTCTCTCTGCCCTCAGAACCTCTAGTGGCCACTGCCTCCACTTGAATGATATAGTTTCTTCCATTGCTAGAATCACAATGTCTACACATGCCTCTTCTGTTCCTTTTATTTGAACCTATAGTTGGTGCTGGAGTTGGTAGGTATATGCCCAGTTTTATTGTTGGACGGATGAAACTAATCATTTTTCCCACCTCTTTTTAAAATTTTAAAATTAATCTCTGGGCTGTCCATGTGCCAGCTGGGCCCTGAAATTCAACAGAGTTGCAATACCTACTCTCCAGTTCATTGGACTCACCCAGGACAACTGACGAGGAGATGATGATGGACAATGACCATCCCAAGGAACCAAGGGGGTCTACAACTGCAAGCAAGAGAGTCCCATCCATCTGTGCCATGGGAGTAAAGCCTCCTCTCAATTAGAGGGAGAGTGGGCAACACCATCCCAGAATCCTCAGGCTTGGATAATGAACTATGAACTAACGTAGACTTACTGGTATTCTACTGTAGACTTATTGTGATTCTAGCAATGGAAGAAACTATCCTTTTGCTTTTGCAGTTGATAAATTTCCTTAGTTTTGCTCATCAGAAGTGTCTTTATTTTACTTTCATTCTTGATGTATAATATTGCTGGCTTTAGTATTCTAGGGTAGGAGTCATCTTTCAGCTATCCACCGCCCGTTTTTTTTTTTTTTTTTTTTAATGAGGCACCAGGGATTAAATCCATGACCTCATATATGTGAAGCATGTGCTCAACCACTGAGCTACACCTCCTCCACTGTCTTATTGCCATTGTGAAAATTTTATTTTTTGCTCTATCTTTTTTGTTGTTTTTTGTGGTTTTTTTTTGTTGTTGTTTTATTTCTACCTATTGCCTTTTGACATCCCTTATATGCAGGATTGTTCCTTATTAACTTGGCATCATGCAACTTTCTTCTAAGGTTGGGAACTATATTTTCCAAAATCCCCTTCCCTGTATAGTTCAAGCATAGTGCTTGCAACCCACTTCATGGTTTGTCAGACAGTAAGTTTCAAAACTCTCTGTAAGCTCTCAGGTTATGGTATGGCAGCAAGACATGTGACTTCTTAAGCTTTCTTGTGTTTGCCAGTTATGCACCTTATCTCACTCCAAGGCTTCAAATGGAGTCCTCAGTGACTGTCTATTATTCTCTCTTCAGCCTTGCATATAGTAATTCCTCAGCTTCTCTTACTCTTATCAGATGTAATTACAATTTAAATATTATTGTGTTGGAGTTCCATTATCCTACTGAATCCAGTTGATACACATTGCTTCTGATGAGAAGTTAGCTTTCAGTTTTATTGTTGGTCAGATGAAACTAATCATTTTTCCCACCTCTTTTTAAAATTTTCATTTTGTCTTTGGTTTTCAGCAGTTTCACTACACCTATGTTAAATATCTTTTATTTCTTCTTGTGATTCCTAAATATTATTGAACTTGTGGCTTGATGTCTTTCATCAACCTCACAACTTTTTAAATCAAAATCTATTGAAATATTACTTCTGTTCCATTCTTTTGCTTTTCATTGGATTCTCTATATCACTTGCCATTTCTTTGCCAGTTCTATCATTTTGTCTTTTCTTTCTTCATTTGGGGTGTTTTCTTCAGTCCTTTGGTCCAGTTTAATAAGTCATTCTTCAGCTATATCTTATCTGTGGTTAAATTTATCTGTTCAGTTTTTAATCTTGGTTAGTTTATACTTTTAGTCTTGCAATCTCAATTTGGTTCTCTTAAATTTTCCATTTTCCCATAATTCTCAGCATTTTATTTTAAATTCCTCATTATAATAGAGATTGTTTATTTTAAATCTATATATGATAATTCTGAAATCTGAATCCCCTGTGTATATGTCTATTATGTTTATTTTATTTTTATTATTTTTAATATGTTTTTGCTTTTTGTATTTGGTTATTTTTATTTGTGCCAGGAAAAATGTGAAATTTTGTGTATAAATATTTTGAGAACCAGCAGAGTACATTGTCATCCTGAATATATTCACCTTTGCTTCTGTCTGTTCTGAGTCTGAGGCTATTAAATTTAAGATCATATCGATACAACTACAGGGATTGTGATGATTAAATGTAGAGCTGTGATTCCTGCTAGAGTTTGTCTAATTCTGGATTACCCTTACTCATCAAGTACAGTTCTTGGTGTGTAAATCCAAAGCAAAGGTTGCTCATCAGTTACCAGGGCCCTGTTCCTGTCCCCCAGCTTCTTGCTCATCCTCTACATCTATTTTTTTTTCTCTACATCTATTAGTTACCATCTTCTGAATTTGCTAATGTAATAGAAAAAAAGAGGGACCAAATGTTCAAATCACTTCCATGGGTCTCCATAATCTCCTGGAGCCTTATCTGGTAAAATTTTACTCTCTTGTTCACTGCCTAATGTCTTGTTCACTGTCTAATTCTGGTGATTTCCTTTTCCCCAGCTTTCCCTTAACAGAAAGTCTGGTCTGAATATACTTTCATATCATTATTGGAAGTGTAAGGCTACTTATATAACTCAAATCTATTTTTAATGGATTTTTAAGTCTGTTTCTTCAACTCACTTTTATTCTAAGGCACATTAGAAGGAAAGAGAAAATTATTAGAGCACAGATGTTTTAGTAGAAAGTGTTAGAAAATGACTATTTTATTATTCTATGTAATTGCTATGATTATATTATTGTTAAAGCATCATTATTAAATGAGATAATCCATATTTAGAACATAATGAGAAAATTACTTTGTGTGTGTCTGTGTATTGAGGAATGACTGATATTACTGGCAGGCTTATTTTGGTGTTAGGGTGAAGAACACTTCTAGCTCCTTTGAGATCAGTTTCCTCAATCATTTTCTCTTACTTCCACACCATTCATTCCTCCTCAGGAAGGTGGATTGAATTCTATGGTTGTTGAAGAATTTGGAATCCACAGCTATATATTTCGTTTCTTAGAAATCATATGATAATCATTCTTCTGAGCTTCTCCAAAGTTTCTGTTTTACTATGATATGTCACGTGTGGAAACCCATTAATTCTGGGATTCAATATAAGCAAGTTCATTATTGGCACAGCATCCTTCCTTGTCTTCCCTTCTAGCCTTTATGAGTAATAAAGCTGCTACTTTAATTTCCATCTTCATGAACTTTTTCTAGTTTTCAGTTCCTTCTATACTCCTGCTCAGGAAAGGGTTGTTTAATTAGCCTTCTCAATTATAATGTATGTCAATTATCTAGCTATCCAGTTATTTGTGGATAAGATTTTTCCTTCAGACAGTATTTAGGACATAATCTTATGGTCTTAAGTGCACAGCAAAACAATAACGTGGTCCTTGAAAGTTCTTATTAAAAAGTAGACAAATTACTTGATTTACTTTTTTGTGATCCAGTCCTTAATTTTGGGCAAATGGAACGGCACCTAGTTATAGAACATTTTTCTCTGAATTTGGATTGAATCTAGGGATTGAGATACTTATTCTAGATCAGGTAAATATATTTTAATTTATAATTTCCCTTGTTTGTTTGTTTGTTTTTAATTAATTAATTAAAATTTTTTACACAAGTTTTTTTTTCTAATTTGTTTCTAATTTGTCCTTCTCCCTAAAAGCCTAGTAAAGTTCTTTCTGATTAAAAAAAATGTGTATTTCCGTGAGCCATGTGGACATCAACTTTGAGGCAGGTGCTGAGAGATGGACTCCATCTGGTTAAGGTGTATTTCAAGTGGATTTTAAATACATGAGATGGAATTATGTGTCTTGAACATTTGATAACACTTGCTCTCCCACCTGGGACTGTTTTTCGGTATGGTCTCTATAATGGTCCTTGGAATTTTTTATGGCTTGGGTTCATAGCAGTGTATATAAGGTAAAAGTAAGCATTCTTCCCCATTCCCTTTTCTTCCTACCCTCCCTCCCTCCTTTCCTACTTTCTTCCCCTCCTTCCTTGATTTATTTCATTCATGTTATTAAAATATGTGGTAATTATACATGACCATCCAACATTAAAGGCTTATCATTTCCTCTTGTCTACTACCCCCACTAAAATCTGAGCTCCATTAACCAAGGTAGTATCTTAAATATTATTGTCTCATCTTTGTCTCAAAACAATTCCATCTATGCTAATAGACTTTTAAAAATATTGTGACATTGATGAATGATTAAATACATGAAAAAATGTCCTGTATCAATTGTAGTTCCATTTTTTCATGTCTTAAAGTTAGTGTTAGAAAATTATTAGACCTTTCCTATTGAGTGATACTTTATCACCAATACTTTGCTTGTATGTTTTAAATTAAAGTAGGGGACACTGGCTCCTTTATGAATTAAAATGTTCCCTAAAAATAGGTGTTCCTATTTTATAGGAAAACAAGGACCAGTAAGTTGTTAATAACAGAAATTTTAGAAAATTTGTGGGAAATATATAGCTATAAAATTTTAAGGTAAGTCTGGGAAGAAATGATTTTCGGTAGAGTTGAGAGAGTAATTGAGAAAAGGGAAACAGAATGCAATTTATTTTGTAGCTCATGTTTATTACACATTTTTGTGAGTCTGATAAATACATAATTATAACAAATGACAATCACTGAAAATACTTCCAATGAGGTTATCAGAATGTGTTCATAGAGCCTCAATTGCTGATCCATACACTCTATATAGCTTTTGTGACTTCTTTGGAAAATAACTGGTAAGGGAGGCATGGAAGATAGAGTTGATGTGGAAAGCAAAGGTGACTTGTCAGTTTCCTTGTAGGTCTTCACATGAATCAAATACATGTAACAAGTTTCAATAAACCACTACTGGAGAAAATTTTAAAGATTATATAGGCATTGTCATGGTCATGTCTTTAAGTCTTATTTTTATTATACTGCACACACATATATAGACTTTTTTCTTTTTATTGTATTATTTTTAAAGAAACAAAACAAAAAGAGAAGAATATCAAATCAGTAATATTTTAATAACATCTCAGAATTTAGAGAAAAGATTGCAGAATAGAGAAATGTACAAAATGTTTCTAGGAAATAATCATTTAAAACTTACTAATGGGGACCGGCTGGATAGCCCAGTGGATAGGGTGCCGGCATACCACATGGGAGGCCCCAGGTTCGGTTCCCGGGGACCTCTCCTAGCGGGCAGACCACCTTGAGAATGGCAAGCCACCATGGGCGGGCCAGAGCCACCGTGGGCAGGGCAAAAAGCTGCCACGGACAGGGCAACAGCCACCACGGGCAGGGCAGGTCGCTCGCGAATGGAGCACAGCCAGCCACCTGCGAACTGAGAGCCGGCCATGAATGGAAGCAGAAGCCGCCCACAAGTGGGGAAAGCCGTGCCTGCGCAGTGACCAGTCTCGATGCGTCGCCGCAGCGGGGGGGAGGAGAGATATGTAATAAAATAAATAAATCTTTAAAAAAAAAACAACTTACTAATGACCTATTCTTCATGTTAGAAATGTTGACTTTGGTTGTATGGATTTCTTTGATCTTAGTCAATTGTAGTATCTGTGGACAGTAATGATATTACTTGATGATATTTGCATCGGATGTATTTAAATCAGTAAACAAGTTAATTTATATACTATTATCTAAGATATAATCACGCTTTTCCCTTTACATTATTCTTATGGTAGGATGTTGCTGTACCATATATTTTTTTAATTGTAATTGATACCTCTTTTTTTTTAACAATGACTTTATTTATTTATTTATTTATTTTTGTTACATACCCCCCCGTTCTGCTTGCTCTTGCTGTGTTCATTTTTTTTTAAGATTTATTTTTTATTTATTACATATCCCTGCCCCCCGCTTGCTCTTGCTGTGTGTCCATTCTTCTGTGTCTTTCTATGTCTGCTTCTTGACGCCCCCCCATCTTTGCGGCGACGCACCAAGTCGGCCCTCCGTGGCGGTGGCTCGCTCCGTTCGAGGGTGGCTCCATTCCGTTTTCACAGGCGGCTCTGCTCCATGTTTTTCGGGCAGCAGTCCTCCATGTTTTTTGCGGGCTGCTGGGCTTCCCGGTTAGCAGGCCACAGCTCCGCTTTTCACGGGTGGCTTTGCCATGCCCGTGGGGGCTCCGCCCTGCCCGTGGGGGCTTTTTTTTGCCTTGCCCATGGCTGCTCTGCCCCGCCCACGGTGACTTGCCTTACTCAAGGCTGCCTGCCCGCTTGGAGAGGTCCCCAGGAACCGAACCCGGGGCCTCCCATGTGGTACCCCAGCGCGCTCTTATCCACTGAGCTATCTATCCGGGCCCGCTGTGTTCATTTTTTTGCGTGTTCTTCTGTGTCTGCTTGTCTCCTCCCGTTGCAGTGACGCTCCGAGTCAGCTCACTGCACAGGTGGCTTTGCTCTGTTCACAGGTGGCTTTTGCTTCCGTTCATGGGCGGCTTGCCCTACCCGTGGTGGCTTTTTGCCCTGCCCGTGGCGACTTTTTGCCCTGCCCACAGTGGCTCTGCCCCACCCACGGTGGCTTGCTGTTCTGAAGGCGGTCTGCCCGCCCGGAGAGGTCCCCGGGGACCAAACCTGGGACCTCCCATGTGGTGAACCGGTGCCCTATCCACTGGGCTATGGCCAGCCCCCTAACTGATACCTCTTAACAGCTTCCAATGTCTTTCATGCACCAAGTTACTTTTCTTCAAACAATCAGTCTTGTGATATAGTGGATCAATTAACATATGCTATTAAAATACTTGTGTTTGAGTTCTGTTGTAAGGGCCCCTGGAGACAAAACTACGCTCACACCTGTTTTCTCTTCCCAGCTTAAGATTGTCTCAATTAAGAAACAGTCAGTCAAGGTAAAGTACAGCTAGTAGCTGTCATCAGTAGCTGACAGCAGGATCTAGATAACCACAGAGTGGGACTTTCCCTTTCCTGGTGCAGACTCAATTTAAGAACAGAGTGAACTTAGCTAAACTTTAGCTCATTATAATAGTAGATTCTCTGCCTCTGGATGAGGTTTAGACACGAGTTTTTTGAACATGTGACATATGACCAAGTATGTTGAAACATGTAGTGACAAAGAGCATGCACAGTCACCAGGACACCCATCTGTCAATCTCCTAACTCAACCTCCCAACTCCCAAACACAAGCCAATAAAATGCTGCTCTTTACTCTGTTTTAGGAGGCAGATTTGAGACAGTCTCCTGACCTCTGCTGGCTTAATAAAGCTCTTTCCTTCGTGTGATCAATTTTGGTGTGGCCTTCCATTTAGTGCACTGGGCCCAGGAGACAAGGTGAGGGCCCCCTTCACTCTCTTTAAGTGATTTTCTGAAACACAGATTTATTTTTACCTTGGGATATATATTTTCTCTACTTTGCTTAAGAGTTAAATATCTTCATTTGATGATACTGGTTATCTCAGTATAGTCAGTCTATCTTATTTTACTTCACCCGTGATTAATACACCTTATATATTTAGCAGGAACCAGCAAATGAAAAAAAAAAAAAAAAGAAAAAAGAAAAACCTTCACATTAATCTTTTGACACGATGGTATTATTTCCTTATTTTATGCAATTTAAATCCTATTCATTTATTTAGTTGTTTAAAAAACACTGTAAAGTCCTATCTTATTTTCCCATTTTTAATGTAATTGAATCTTCTACTTGGGAAAATAGTTGGTAACTGTGTTGGGAATTCACCAAACAGTACATTTCAATGACATCTGGCTTCTCCATAGATTTACTGTAACAAATACCTTCTTCAAATCCCAGGTGTCTAAATATTCTTACCCTGGGATTAACACACAGACTATGTTGTATCAGTATTAATCATTACTTATATCTTCAAATTTATAGCTGTTGATAATCTAGTTTCTTTTTAAAGATTTTTGAGTTGCCAAAAATTATAAGTGTGAAACATTGCAAGGAAACATATGCCAAAGTTTTCTATATGCAGTTTATTGTTACATTTGATGATATTATTAAAATTATTTTATATAGTTATAAAAAAGAAAGACCATAGCTTTGTATTTTAAGACAATTTTTACACAATGAAAGGATATACCAGTAACTTTATTTACCCTAAGTAACCAAGACATATCATTCTCACAGTCAGATGTATCATTCACAAGGTCCTCCATAAGTACAAGTGGTCCTGATGATTTCAGATTATTTTTAAATTCTGACACTATTTAAGCTCAAGTTTGAGGAAACAAACACACCAACAAACACAACTAGCCTTTTTCCTGATGTCATAACATGTTTTTAAGCATTTTAAAAGAGAGAAAATATCTCATCATTTATTTTGAATAAGAGATGAGAAATTTATATCTGAATCATTGTTGATTTGACTCACAGAATATTTTATAAAGAAATGCATTTTAAAATTGTGTCAAGTGCCATACTATAGACATATGAAACAAAGAAATAATTGATAATCCTAATTCTTGCCAGAAAGATGCCTGAAGTTTAATTAAAAATGTCAGTTGATGCAAAAAGATTTAGAATTGGGCAGTGTTGTTCATTAAGTGTTCAATGATTGAATGAATGAACATATTCAGTGAAAATGCTTAGGGATATTTGAAATTAGATACTGACGTTGGAAGATTAAATTATTATTGACTGGTTCTTTAAAATTGAAAGAAAGAAAAAAGAGTTGATCTTGGAGAAGAATCCATTTATACTCATATATTTCCAGATTGATGTGGATTGAATGGTGCAGCCCTTTTTGGTCTTGGCCCACATTTTGGTAGGTGTGGACCCATTGTAAATAAGATCTCTTCAAGGTGTCACCCAAGTTAAGGTGTGGATTACTGGAGTCCTTTACAGGCAAGTTAGACAGAGAGAAGTCACGAAGAGCAGCCAGAAGCTGGAGTTCAGCTGAACTGTTAGAGAAAGGAGAAGATGCCACCATATGCATTGCCATGTGACAGAAAAGTCAGGGACAAAGGATCCCCAGCAGCCAGCCCTAGAACATCAAAGTCTTCTGGCAGAACACTCTGTCTTGCTGATGTCCCAGTTTTGTACTTCTCCTAGCTTCAAGATCATGAGCCAACAAATTCCTGTTATTTAAGCCAACTCATTGCATAAAATTTATTTCAGTGGCCAGGAAACTAAAACACAGATTAAAACAAATAATAATAATAATAAGTAATATAAAATAGTAATATTACTTCTTTTGGTTGATTTTCAGGGGAACGATCTTCCATGGGACTAATTGCTTCACCTTCTGTCTGCTTACTACACGGAGTTTTCTTTCTTCTTGGTTTTGCTGAGGCCCCACTTGTTGCTAGATTTCAAGAGCTGCCGTTGTTCTTGCCTTAGTCTATTTCATTACAGCTTTAGTGCTCATGATTTCAATGACTATTCTAGACAAAGTATGCCTTTGTCTAAATAAGACTACATTCTCCCTGCTTAATCTTTGGCTTGCTTGATCCTCTTTCCAAGTTAAGCTTGAGTTTCTTTGGACAAATAAACTTATTACTTGTTACTCAAAATGTGATTCCAGATTGGCAATACCAACATTATCTGGGACCTAGTTAAAAAGTAGAATTTCAGGCCCTATCCCAGTTCTACAAAACCAGAGAGTACATATTAACAGGATCCTTAGGTAAATCATTTGGGTATTAAAATTTCAAGAAGCATTTAACTGTGAATTTGTTAGATTTTAAAAATTCTAATAATTTTCTCTTAGGTAAACAAGAGCATAATGAATCATAATGTATTTTTAACATTTTCATTAAACTGCAATTTATTTCTAATATGTGAAGCAATTTGTAGGTAATAGCAGTCTTACTAAGAATACAGAATATCTTAAATGATTATCAAATTTCAAAGAATGGAAATACAGAGTATATAAAGTTTCTGTTCTAGCTCAACAACTGTTTTGGATATTTCCTTGTGAACTTAATGTTATAGGCATATTTTTGTATTCATTCAGACTTCATTTCAAGAAATGTTTCTTGGGAGCCTCTATGTGTTATATACTGTGTACTTAAGTGTTTCTGTTTAATGGAGGCATAAAAAATAGTGATGCACATAAATTTCTCCCAGAATTACTGTCAGAGAGCTAAATTTTTGAGTGAGAGCATAAAAGCTAATGTGATATATTAGTTTTTTGTGTAAGCAGCTGGAAATATATAATATTAAAACAACAGCAAACAAAACAAAGCCCTCATTTCACTCTAAGTCCTTCCTGGCTCTCATTTGGTGGTGAATTTTTCTCATGATTTATTTAAGAATTAAAAATGTAGGTATTTTCAGCTTATGGATCCATATTACCTAGTGATCTCTGAATTTGATAGTGTGAAAAATATGTAATAAAGGAAGAAAATCACTGAGAATACAAGGCTTTCTCAAAAGGTAACTGAAGGCAACTGATTACTCATATTTGCACACTCATTTGACAATACATTTTCCATAATGTTAAAAATAAGGGAGTGGTTAGAACCTTATTTTCAGATAAAGAATGTGTATTTATTTGTCCCAATATAGGCTTGTTTTTGCTTTATGCTGTATGTGTGTGTTTGTGTATAAGCAGCAAAGTGAGAGAAAGAGGCAGAAAGACGGATGGGGAGGAAGAGAGAGAGAAAAAGAAAGAGAGATGAGAGGGAAAGACGAAGAAAGAAGGCAATACCTAAGATAGGGATTTTTTTTTTTTACTGCATACCTATTATATACCTACTTTCTCAGGCACTAGGAATTTTGCATGCAATATCTCATTTTATTCTCCCAAGGAAACTATGAGAGAAATAGTTCTATAAACCTTGTTTTTTAAATGAGGAAATTGAGATTCAGGAAGGTAAAATAACTCAGTAAATATCACACAGATAATAAATGTTAACCTAGGATTCAAATTCCAGATTTGTCTCATCCAAATGCTATCTTCCAAGGGGAAGGATGGCTGATTATACCTCTTTATATGAGATACAAATTCCTCATTTTCTCAGATTGAAGGACACTGAGTTTCACACAGATGGCTCTATGATTAGCAGTAAATTGGCCCTTAATTGGAAAGTAAAAAAATGATCTCTGAAATCCCTTGTAGAAACATCACTTAATATCAGTCACACTGCTTTCTGGCAACAATTAATGAATTAATTATATTTACATAAGCAAAACAATGAAGCAGAAAGTAGCTCTTCAAACTTAAAAAAAGACAGGTTTTCCAATATATTACCCTAGCAGACTCCCTGATGAGAAGATGATCTTGAATACTCCAAGGTCAACAAATTAAAGGATTTGATTTAATGTGTTACTATCACATGTAACCTTTGTACCCTTTCCTTCACCATGTAAAACTGTGAAAGAAATCTCAAGGGAAAAAGAAACAAAATGCTGATAACATCATCAGGGCATTAAAATATTTACCCTAGTCAAACACATACATGTAGAATAAGAAATGGACATGTTTTAAGTTTAGAAATCTATGTGTAAGACCCCTGCTAGTAGTAGTAAAAAAAAAATGGTTTGAGAACAAGAATTTTAAAGAAATAAACATGTTCATAAATAATCTGCACACTGTGTTAACTTAATAGTCATTTACTGAGGATTCCGTGGAATAAAAGAATAAATGTGGCTGGAATATGGCATGCTTAAGTCTAATATTCTTTTTGTATTGTCACTCATTTTCACTGAAGAGGAATTGTTTGGGGTTGAGAGAGACTATGGTGAATTGGATTGTTGAAAGAATTTAACCAAACACAAAAGGATAGGAGAACTGTATCTTTTTGAGTTCCTCTTTTTCCTCAGGCCCAGGTAATGTATTTAACACAGCTGAGTGAGCTCATTCGAGAGTCATTTCTGATGTGTAATACTTGGTGTCCTTTGTTGGAGCATTGCATGATAGGTTAATTGAATAGTAGCTGGGCAAGCAATCAGGTCACACAAGATGACTAGTGTATATGATGCTAATGACAGTACTTCGTTACTAAAAAGGTTTTTATACAAGTACAATCTCAGACAGTCCTTTTAGAAAAGAATTCATTCATATCTCTTCAGAGACATCCAGAGATTTATGATGAAGAAATTGTAATAGAAAATTTTAAAATATTGCATCAATGTTAGAAGTCAGAAAATTAATGGGCAATCCTGAAAAACGATATACCTGATTGTTCAATATCCGTATCTCAAAACTATTATGGACCTCCAGGATGTTCTTTCCTAACTCGTTTTCTGTGATCATTTGTATTAAATCTGAAAGAATAACACAGATATGTGTTCTTTTTATATGGAAAGAAATCATTAAGTTTTCATTTATATGCTTGGCTAAGTATGGACATAGCCACATGGGTGTGTATTTTAGAGTTTTGAGAAAAGCAATTAAAACAGAATATTTTGCATCCTGCACTACTAAACTGCCCCAACTCTTGGAGAGTACAAAATGGATTTAGAGCTCCTCAAATGCCCACCTAAGCGAATCATTACTATTTAACATGTTTGGCAACTGCCTGGAAAAGTCCCATTCACAAGGCTTGTCTTTATTTGATCTGACTTGAAGTCCATTCAGAGGGAAGCATCTTTGTATTAGTCAAGTTCGCCAGAAAAATAGTACCACAGGATAAATAGAGATATATGTGTATAAATATTAAGAGATTTATTATAGGAATTGTCTCATAGAATCATGGAAATTGGCAGGTCCGATTTCTTTATGGCAAGACAGAAGTTCCCAAACTTTGACAAAGGTTTTGATGATTTCCCCAAGAAGCTTCCTGAATGAAGCAGAGGTAGAAATTATTCTTTCTGACTACTGAAAGCACCAGTTCTCCCTTTTAATGCCTTCAACTGATTGGATGATACTTCTCTAATTACTGAAGACAGTTTCCTTTGTTGATGTTATCAATCATAAATGCAACCAACTGAATAATGGTTTAAATCCATTCACAAAAATGCCCTAACAGTAACAATCAAGCCATGTGCAGGAGTGTGTGCATGCTCTGGCAAGGCCTGAGAAGGTTCTAATATCTCATTTCTGGCCCAGCTTGAGATTCTGTGCAAACAATAAATGAGAACCAATGCAGGGTGTAAACTGCTGGAGTGTTGAAGGTGTGCCTAATGAACACACAAAACTCTTGACAAAATATGAGAGATTTAATGGCTGAAGGCACTTAAAGATGTCTTTGTTCAATCATTAGCTGACCATAGCATAGCATAGCATTCAGTGGCCACATACCACGAATAATACAGGCTTTATAGAATTAGTTCAGGAAAGTGATTGAATCAATAAACAAGAGCAGCAACAGCAGCAAACAGTAATAATAACAAACTCTGAAGAGGGGTGCTACATTGTATTATATAAAATATCCAGTTTTCAGCAAAAACATAAGACATACAAAGGAAAAGTATGGATTATACATAAGAAAAAGGAGAAAAAGTTACTAGATTATAAGAAATGCTGTGAATAAGTCAATGTCAACAAATTGCATAACCTATATTAAATGGACAAATGCCTGGAAAGACACTACTAAAACTTATTCAGGAAGAGATGGAAGATCTGAATAGACTTCTAACATGTAAGGAGATTAAATTAATAATGTAGAAACTTCCCACAAAGAAAAAGCCAGCCACAGAAGAGCTTTACTGGTGAAATCCAGCCAAGAGCTAAGGAATAATTAATACCAATCCTTCACAAACTCTTTCAAAAGGTGGAAAAATACAGAACATTCTCCACTTCATTCTAAGAGGCCAGAATTGCCCTGATACCAGATCCAGGCAAGGAAAGCATAAGAAAAGGAAACTATAACTCATTATTCCTTATGTTTACAGAATTAAAAATCCTCAATAAAACAACAGGAAAATTAATCCAGCAATATATAAAGTCAATTATATAACATGACAAATGGAATTTGCTCCTGGCATGCAAAAATTGTATTAGTGTCCTACTTTTATGGCTACCATAATAAATTGCCACAAACGGTTGGATTAAAACAAAAGAAATTTATTCTTTTGCAGTTCTGGAGGCTAGAAATCTGAAGTCAAGATGTCAGCCAGGCCGTGCTTTCACTGAAGAAACAGGGAAGGAATCCCTCCTTCCCTGTTCCAGCTTCGGGTGGCCCCAGGGGTTCCTTAGTTTTTGACAGCATAACTCCAATCTCTTTGTAGTGAATTAAAACATTGCCGGGACTTTTCAAGCCCTCAGGATGTAAAAAGGAGACCTTTTGCATTGTCATAAACCCTATCATTAGGGTCCTCAGTGACCACCTCTGACACCTACTTATACAAGGTAAATAACTTCTCCCTGTCCTACAAACATCCTACCTGGATTTGTGCCCCTGGGAAGGTCAAATTTCCCAATCCCCACTCCTGCTTGAGCAACAGAGGAAGCTCCACCCACATAACACTATAAAGGCATTGTCCCCGGGTCCTCTGTAATCTTTTGCTCCTCCCAGCAGGACTGAGGCTATGTTCCTGAAATGTTTCCCTACGTGACCCTGTGAAGCTTGCATCTCCTCTTTGTTCTAGGATCTGGGAGTACAATCAAAACTTACAAGTAATAGGCTTTTCTTTCATACATCTTTGGTTTCACTTGTCTTTGCACAATTGGCTATCCATATAAAGAAACTTACCATACAATCTGCCTTCATTATTGCAGAGCCAGCTTCTCCCTGTGTATCTCTACCTCTGTGTTTCTTCTTTTCCTTTTATAGGTCCCCAACCATAATGGATTAAGGGTCCACCCTATTCCAATATGACTTCATCTTAAATAATTGTCTCTGTAATGGTTCTATTTCCAAATAAGATCACATTCATAGGGTGATGGGAGCACAATTTAAACCATAACCTACATCAGGGGCATTAGGCAAGAAAATGAAACAAAAAGCATTCAGGTTAGAAAGAAACAAGTAAAATTGTTCTTATTCATAGAAGTCAAGAACTTGAATATAGAAAATTCTAAGGATTAAAAAAAAATAACAACCAAAACCTACATGCATTAATATATAAGTTCAGCAAGTTTGCAGGATACCAAATCAATATATAAAATCAACTTATCTCCATACTATCAATACAACTTTGAAATTGAAATTAATCAATCAATTCTATCTTCATAGTAACAAAAAGAATGAAATACTCAGGAATAAATTTAAGAAAATAAATACAAAGCTCACATATGAAAAGCCACAATACATTAAAAACCTAATTAAGTGTAAAGACAGCCTATATTCATAGATGAAAAGCTTAATATTGCTAAGATGGCAATAATGTCCATATTGATCTATGGATTCAACAAAATCCTTATCAAAGTCTCAGCCAAACTTTGTTGCATAAACTGACAAGCTGACCATGAAATTCATATGGAGTGTGAGTCCAAGAATAACCAAACAATACTCACTACAAAGCCACATTAATCAAAACAGTGTTGTACTGGCATAAGGATAAACCTACAGATCAATGCAACAGAACTGAGAGTCCAGAAATAAACTTTCACATTTACAATGAAATGAATTTTCTCAAAAATTCCAAGATAATTAAATGAGAGCTACCACATATGTAGAGCAAGAGATTGAAAGTTAGGCCTCTACATCACAGCATATACAAAAATAAATTTAAATCTAACAGCTAACACTCTATAACTCTCAGAAGTTAACATAAGAATACAGCTTGAGACTTTGGGTTAGGAAATGATTTCTTCGTTATGACACCAAAAGAACAAGTGACAAAAGAAAACAAAATAGAAAAATTGGACTGTGATTAAAAGCAGAAATTTAAAAAAAGGACAACTAACAAAGAGATGATGCTGGAAGACAACGACCATCCCAAGGAGCAGAGAGGGTCTGCAACTGCAAGCAGGATAGTCCCATCCATCTGGCCCATGGTATCTAAGCCCCCTCCCAATTAGAGGTGAGGTGGGCATCACCATCTCAGAGACCTCAGGGTTGGGGAATGAAAGCTGGACTATTGTAGACTTACTGGTATTCTACTATAGATTTATTGTGACTTTAGCAGTGGAAGAATTTATCATTAATGTGGAGGCAGTGGCTCCTGGAGGTTCTGAGGGGAGGGAGAGGGAAAAACAGGTATAATAGGGGTGTTTTCAGGACTTGGGAATTGTCCTGAATGATATTACAATGACAGATACAGGCCATTATATATCTTGCAATAAGTTACAAAATTGTGTGGGAGAGAGTGTAAACTACAGTGTAAACTATAATTTATGCTCAGTGGCAATGCTCCAAAATGTGTTCATCAATTGTTATAAATGTACCACAGTAATGAAGTTATTGGAGTTGTTAGTGTGAGAAAATGTGGGAGGGGTAGGGAGTGGGTCATATGAGAATCCCCAATATTTTTTATGTAACATTTATGTAATCCAAGTATTTTTCAAAAAAATTAAAAATATATATATTTTTAAAAGGGATGTGTTAGTTTTCTAGCGCTGCTATGACAAGGGCCGCAAATTGGTTGGCTTAAATAATAAGACTCTTTTTTTCCCATTAGAAGGTATGTTTTCAGCCCCACCCTTAAGTGGAACCCTGTTCTCTAGGACTCACCTGCTGGAAACTCAAAGAGGGACTTGAGAGAGATGCTTCTGGTCCTGTCTCAGAACATAGTACCTGAATAGGCTGAGGATTTTCCAAATCATCAATTGCTGGTTATTTGTTAATTAATAGTTTAGTCCTCAGTTTATTCTTTTCCTCTAATATTTTACTAGAAGCAGCAAGAAGAAAACAGACTCTGCCTTTCATATTTTTCTTGGAAAACAGACTCTGCCTTTCATATTTTTCTTGGAAATCTCAGCAAAGTGTCCAAGTTCATCACTTATAAATTTTGCCTTATAGTCATCATCAGAACACAATTTTGCCAAGTTCTTTTTTACTTAATAACAAGGGTTATCTTTCCCCCAGATACCAGTAACACATTCATCATTTCTTTCTATACTTTCACTGGAAGCACCTTTAGTGTTCAAATTTCTAACAACATTCTGTTTGTGGAAGTATATGTATTCTCTAAAGTGATAGAAACTTTCTCTATAGCTCTTTTCACTTTTCACTTCAGTAGAATCACCTTTAATGTCCATACCTATGCCAACAGTCTCTTCAAGCCAATCTAGGCTTTTATTATAAAGCACCTCAAAATTCTTCCAGTCTATACCTATTAAACAATACCAATGCCACATTCATATTTGTATTGCAACATGCCTCTTTCCTGAGACAAAAACTGTCTTAGCTTTCTAGTGTTGCTATGACAAACACCAAAACTGGTAAGCTTAAACAATAGGAATTTTTCCTCTCACCATTTTAGAGATTAGCAATCCAACATCAAGGTATTTCAACACCGCACTTTCCCCTGGAATCTGTAGCTCTATACTGTTGGCTTGCTGGCAATCCTTGATTTTCCTTAGCTTTTAGATGCATCTCTGCCTTCATCACATGGCAATCTCTCTCTCTCTTCCCTGGCTTCTTCTAACTGACTATGTTGTTTTCTGCTTATAAAGACTTCAGCCATATTAGATTAAGGTCCACTCTGATTCAATTTGGCCTCATCCAAATAGGATCTCTGAAGACCCTATTTACAAATGAGTTCACACCCAGGAGACCAGGCATTAGGATTTGAAGATGTCTTTGCAAGGGATATGGTTCAATCCATAACAGGTCACCATCAGGAAAGTGAAAAGATAATCCATAGAATGGGAGAAAATATTTGCAAATTATCAACCTGATAAGGGACTTGTATTCTAAATATATAAAGTCAAAATAAAAGACAAAAAAAAAACCAATAAAAATCTTCTTAGCATCATTATTCATAATAGCCAAAAAGAGGAAATAAACAAAATGTCAATCAAGTGACAAATGGATTAACAAATGTGGTATATCCATATAATGGAATATTATACAGCCAAAAAAAGGAATGAAGAACTAATGCATGCTACAACATGGGTGAACCTTGAAAAATGTATGCTAAATAAAATAAGCTAGTTACAAGAGGTTATATATTGTATGATTCCACTTATATGAAATATCTAGAATAGTCACATCTACAGAGGCAGAATATTGTTACCAAGGACTGGGGAAATGGGGAAATGGATAATGATTGCTTATAGTTACAGGTTTTCATTCTGAGGTGATGAAATGTTCTAAAATGAGGTAGTAGTGATAGTTGTACAACTGTGTGACTGTGCTGAAACCCATTGAATTCTAAACTTTAAAAGGATGAAATTTATGGTACATGACTCAAATCTCACTAAAATTATTATTAAAAATTACCAATTTAACTTAACCTATCTCCATAACTTCTAACTTTTTGTATAGGATGTTTCTCCTTTTGTTTTCTTGCCTTAAGGATCCAAAATGGATTGGTAGTTTGGGAGAGTTCAATTCAAACAATTTTCACTATATTTATTCATTACATTTATCTCATCTTGTGGGGTCTTTATAAAGAGGGAGAGATCTAATCAATTTGGTGTTTAAATGTTTTCTTTTTAAATTTGTTGATGAGATGGCTGTTAGATGTATCCTGAAAAATGAACAGCACTTAGTCTATAAAGAACCATTGCATATAATTCCAAACAGAGTGTATACCACGAGTGGAGGAAAAATGCTGGTAATGCTGACAGTACCACGACAATTGTTAGCTTTTCTTGAGCACTCATCAAGAGCCAGATTCTATGTCAGGGCATAGGATTTATGGTATTTTCTCTTAATCTCAAAAGAGAAGTACATGAAGTAAATAATGTTTTCTCCATTTTCAGATGATAAACTAAAGCACAGGCTAAATAAATGGTTAATAATTTGCTGGACTTAGATTTGAACCCCAGTCAAAACACTTCCAAACCCATTGTTTTCCTCTCTGTTCTAGCCTGTGGACAGACTGTAGACCAGGACAATTTAGGGCTGGGGAACAGTGGTTGCTTTTTTTCTAACGCATAAGATATGTGGAGGGAAGTCTAGGACTTTAAAATTGGAGACAGTCATAGGTACCACATTTTTAAGGTTTGAATAACAGTCAGAAAAATGCTTCCACAGGTAGAGGAGAGGTAAAATTTCAAGGATGTTAATTGATACTAAGTGGAATTTAAGAAGCAAGACTATATATTAGTTATTGTTCTTACAGTGTTAATTTGACTGTAGCTTTTTGGACCTAAGACATGACATATGTTGAATATTCTAAACATAATTTCACTTATTAAATACGATGGCCAAATAGCATAAACAAAAAATAATCTCAGAAATATACATGAATTTATCCCTTATTATTTCTTCTTGGAGCATTAGAGAAATCTTAATCTTAGCCATGTGAAATTAGTGTATGGAGGTAAACACAGATACACTCGATAGATTTTGCCATCCTACTGACTTATGCCATTGCTTTACCTCAAATGTTTTGGAGATATATGTTCCATTATATATTATATCCAATATTTATAAACATATATATATTCCATAATTTAATATCTAAGATTTTACTATATTTGTATATATATTTCACAGGCATAAAATATTACATTTAATATGATATTTAGGGGCCGGGTCAATAGCCCAGTGGATAGGGCGCCGGCATACCACATGGGAGGCCCCGGGTTCGATTCCCAGGGACCTCTCCTAGCGGGCAGACCGCCTTGAGAATGGCAAGCCGCCATGGGCGGGCCGGAGCTGCCGTGGGCAGGGCAAGAAGCTGCC
>PVKH010007446.1:0-20196 GCA_004027955.1 Chaetophractus vellerosus | reverse complement strand
ATTAAAATATTTCTGTATCCTCTCAACTGTTTTGATTGTTTATTCTGGCTCTTCTATTTCCTGTCAGTTTATATTCAAATATCTAGTGATTCTTGTTTGTCTGAACCTAGTTTTGAATAGATAGTTTTTTATTGTGTAGGTCTGTGTTCCCAACAAGCTTTTCTTTGAGTGGGAGGGCTGATTGGTTTGGTGTAGGAAAGCAAGACAGGGGAACAGGCTGGCTTCCTTATGAAGCATACAGATAAAGAACAAATCAGCAGGCTTTTGGCCCCACAATGGCCAAAGTAAATAAGTTTTACTTTGAAGGCAGAATTCTTTAGTACCTCAAGCTCTATCCTTCTTCCCTCTTGGGCACTTGTAACACATTCAATAGGAATCCTCTCCAGACTGAGCCTCCAGTTACTCCCCAGAGCAGTCCTGAGACTTCATCCTAAGGGCATCGTCCTCTGCTGCCAGCCATTCTGTTTAGACATGTTTTAGTTCTTTACTTGGAATGTGTCCTTCCATATCCATGTGAGGATAAGTAAAGTATTTGAAATCTTTTAAAACATTATCATCACCCCCCAAAAGAAATTAAATTTCTAACTTTTAGATTCAGGACATTTGAGACTGTGTGAGTTAACAACAAAATCAATCCCGTTTCTTAGTAAAGACTTTTTCACTTTGCTTTTCGCTTAAGGAGAGAGACCTGCTCTCAAAAGATATTAGACATTATTGTTATACTCCAGTGAGTTTTTTGACATTTGCAGTATTTCTATTTTATGCTTTTTATTCTTTTGTTTGGTACCTTCTCAGTGATGATATTAACAATTTGAGGAGCTTTTATATGTTTATGAAGATCTTTCTTTCAGTATTAGAGTATCTCACATATATTCTTTGTTTTTCTCACAGCCGTTCAAAATAGCACATATAATTTTCCAAATGAGTTTGTTAATTCATTTAGTAGCAGAGAATCTTACCCCAAACATTTGACCATTTGGTAGGAGAGCCAAGATCTTAAAGGACTTGATCCCTTAAGGCATCAACTTCTAGAATCAGTCTCTTAGTGTGACCACTCTATCTCCATTTAAACCTGAGCAATTTTTATTTTAAGTTTGGATATTTGGAAAGGCTTTCTTTGGCCATCCACTGGAAGTGGGATCACACACATATAACTCTGAGTAAAAGCATTCTTCATTCTTAAGGATGTTTACCAAACATCCCTGAATTAAATTGTTGTTTGAAAACTTACATGTGGAGAGATTCCTAATTATCCAAATTGCTAATGTGCATTGATTTGTTGTTGTTGCAGAAGCTGAGTATATATGGTGACTTGGAATTTGTGAATGAACAAAAGCTAAACAGATATCCAGCTTCTTCTCTTATGATTGTTAGATCTAAAAGTGAAGATCATGAAGAAGCCGGGCCTCTACCTACAAAAGTGAATCTTGCTCATTCAGAGATTTAAGGTTTTTTGTTTGTTTGTTTGTTTTTTAAAATGAAAAGTGTAATAGATACCTTACTTTCCATTCCAGATAGAGCTTTTAAAAAGGTTTTCATTGGATATAGGGCTTAAGAAATCATTATAAGATGCAAATAAAGTTATCCAAATCTGTGAAGACTGTTTTTGCTGCAACTTTACCTGTATTTTTTTTCTAATAATTTAAGAGATGGATATTTGGGATTGTATTTTTATTTTACTAATATCTGTAACTATATTCTCATTTGGCTTTTTGCTTTTCTTAACCACATTCTATGAACTGATCATTCTTTTCCCCCTACCTCCTACCATTATAAACTTTAGTTAATAAATTGAGTACTTGGTAGGATATGATGCTTCTGCTCAGATATGGCCCACAAACGTGTAATTTTGAAATTTAGCAGGAGATGCTCTTTAATGACATTACCTTTTCAGTTGTTTTGAACTGAAATAATTAAAATTTTATTTGAATAACTATGTGCTGAAATTTGAGTTAATATACTGCTGATTTTCCTGATCTTCCTTCCTACCCCACCTGACCCATAAAAGACTTATGAAATATTTTGTGGCCCTCAACTGCTATATAATATGATATGATCAGGGAACGAACAAATTGAAGCAAAAATGACCCTGTCAGAAGTGTTGTTTTGCACAGACTAGGTTTTCGCTGAATGAATCTTTCAAAGGAACTTTCTCTTTTAGAAAGCATATCAAGTATAAGGTAAAGATACTTTCTGAGAAGACTTTTCATTTTGACAGTAAGAATTAGACTCTTGTGATGCAGACTTAAGTACAAATTTCACTTGGCAAAAATTATTGTCATTAACATTCCTTTTCAATAATACAGATTTAAAATTAGAGTGATAGCAGGTAACATTGTACACTAGAATCGTAATATAATTCATTGTCATTGTACCATGAAATGTTAAATAACTTTGCAAACCATTACTTTTCCTTGATCACTGATGCATTGCTGGCAACTGCTGTAGTGCTATTTGAATAAAGAATGAGTTACAAAGTCACTCTACAGCCTTGTCTTCAGCTTTCTCTGAAGCAAAGAAAATACCCTTAACAACTAATCAAGTAATTAAGACTTTGGCCACAAAACATAGATTTCTGATTTTAAAATATGGTCTAAATTTGGAAGATGGAGAGTTAGAAAGTATGTGAACAAATCCAGAGGGAGAAGATTGGAGGAATTACTAAGCAGTCATTGTCAAGGTTGAGTTCTTTTATTTTTGTGAGAAAACATACAACAAACATGGGTAATGATTTGTAGTCATCTTTAGAAATTTTTAAAAAGGCCCTGTGGTCTCTTTCCCATCCTTGGTGCATACTTTATGTTCCGTTATAGACATAGGACTGCTTGTAATGCATCCAGTGAAGCACACTGAGGGGGAAATATATAACATGCTATATACAGAGAACCCACTGTTAGGAATGGCCTCCTTTATAAACACAATATCCAGATAGATCCACAGTTTAACCCTTCAACAACCACATGAGAGCCTGCATGCCAGGCCCTATGCTAGGTGATAGGACTGCAACAACAAGCAAGACTCAATGCCTGACTCCAGGTTGCTGCTTTAAAGGAGACAGACTATTAAGGTGACAAGATCTATGGTCAGATAAGTACAGAACATTAGGGTCAAGTGGCAGGATCCCTAACTTCTCAAAGTGATATCTAAACTTAAAGCTGGTGGAAAAGGGAAAGGCAAACAACATACAGGGAGAGTATGCTCAAGACACAAAGACAAAAGGATGGGGAATTGCAAATTGTTTAGTAAGCTGAGATATTATATGCAAAAGCATGGCAATAGTTGGGGTAAAGGAACCAAGATAATAAAGGACCTTATTAAACCAGAACTTGATCTTGAGCACAATGGGGAGCCATTGGAAGGTTTTAAGCAAGAGAGTTTCAGTGTTTTAGAATTGCTCATTGAGATAACAATGTGGAGGATAGACCAGAGGAGAAAAGTCCAAAGGCCAATAATATCAACCCTATGTTAACCTTTAGGATCCTTTCAATTATGTAGTCTTTCAGCCTATACCCTCCCACAGAACCTCACTGAAAGTAGCTAGAGAAGAACTTGTCCTAAATGGGAAATTCCATTCCCTTCCCAAGTTTTGTTTTTTTTTTTTTTATGCCCATTAATCCTATTTCCTTTCACTTTACCTCATTTATATTTTCTAACATTTCTTTATGGTTCTCTCTTCCCCTCCATTGTTGTTTTGGTGGTAACCCTAGGACTGGTCTCTGGGTTCTGGTCAGTATCTGAGTGATGCCAAGTAAACTGGGAAGGCTGCTCTGTGTATCCCAAACTCCTTACCAGATTTCTTTCTCTTGGGGCTAAGTTTTAAAAACTGCAATGCTAGGTCAATTTATCACCATCTACTAATTCTAGGTTAGCCAACCCAGCTTCCACTAACTCAGTCTGCCCTTGAGCTTGTCCTATCAAGCTTCCAGTTGCTAAGCATGTCATATTTGCATTTGAGTATCATCAGCATGAATAACCTTTTTCATCTTTCCTTGACCTCTGTTCTGGATTAGAGTTGGGTTGAGGTTATGACCAGTGATAGCACTAAAGATTGAAATAGCAGGAAATAGAGACTGTGGGAAGCTAGTTTGTACAGTTAATATGGAATTTCTGGCTCTTTGCTGTAATTAAATTTTGAAGCACAGTTTATATACCTTTTTTAAGTACTCTTGTTCTGTGATGTTAATGACTTTTGTTTAGAACAGGAGTTCTTAACCTTTGTGTCATGGACTTTTTTGGTGGCAGTCTGGTGAAGTCTATGGACCCCCTTTTCAGAATAATGTTTTCAAAAGTATAACGTTAAATAAGGATTACAAAAGAAATCAATTATATTAAAATATGGTTAGCAAAATATTTTCAATATTTTGTGATACAGTAATATGTACTTTATTAACATACAAAATAAAAGTGATGGGTCTAAAACTACTGTAAATTTGAAGTAATTTCAAATTAATATTTTGAAATATCTGCAGCACCTGTACATGATATCAAAATATGTATTATTTCTATTGGTGACAAAGTCACAAGTATTGCTAAAAATATTGTGGATTGTTGACTACATCCATAATTGAAGGAAATGCTATATTTCAGTTAATGAAAATGAAGATTTAATATTTCCCATATAAGTTTACAGATCCCCTGCCTTAGGGATTGTTTAATTTTCCTTTTGTCATTTTAAGAGTAAATTATTTTTGTTTTCTTGTTCAATTCTAAATTATTTGGGTTTAATTTTCCTGCCTCGTGTGTTTTTTATGGTTGAATTGTTTTTGCAATGTTGGAACAGCAATAATTGAAGGCTTGGGTAGAAAGAAATCAGCTACTGATTAGAAATGAGAGATTTCACAAAAGCTCATAATGCTACTTCAAGATATACCATCAAGCAATCATTATTAGAGCCCCAAATCTGTCAAGTTACTCATATTGAACTTGAATAAAATTTGGATCATATGCATTAAACAATATTATAATGTTCTCTTGTAAAAAGTGTCTACTTAGATAATTCAGAGTGAAGTTTGTTGATTCCTCATAACATTTGCAAAATTCTTTATAGCACTCTCACATATCACCTTAATGTATCCTTACAACATCCTTCTAGAAAGGTGGATGGGGTTTAACATCTCCATTGTACAGTTGAAGAAGCAGTCTTGGAGAAAAAAAGCGGCCCGCTAGGACATCCAGAGTGTGGAAGGCACAGGGGAGGAGTGATAAATGCCAAGTCAGCAACTGGGCCTTACCTCTAGGCAGGTCTAGAGGCAGATCTCTCAGGTCTCAGGGCCAATTTATTTGAGGGCCCACTTAGCATTGTCCAGCCCAGGGCTGGGCCCTGGGCTAAAAAGCAGCCCCAGCCCTCAAGAAGATCGCTGTCTAATTAGAAACAGATTAAGACATTCAGAAACAATATGGTGCCCTTAAAGGGTGCAGAGCACTTTCATCCTCACTACATCACTTCATCCTCACTACACTTGTGAGGTAGGTGTTCTTATCCCCATTCTTCAGAACAGGAAATTAAGGCTTAGAGAGAGTGCGACTTACCCCCTTGGATTAGATAGGTGTTGATTTGGCTGAGTCAGGATGAAAACCCAGGTGTCACTGACTCAAGCTGGGGTTTGCTGATCTCATGTCCCGTAGCCACACCCAGGTTTGGATGGAAGCACAGGCTATAAGGAATACAGGGAAAGGTAAATCCAGAGGAGGAGGGAGAGAAAGAAGGCTTTGTGTAAGGAGTGAGTTTTTACATGGTACTGGGCAGGAAAGCTGGATGGATTTAGAAAGAAGAACTACAAGAAGTCACCCTAAACAAGCAACAGGCCACACAATGGGAGAAGATCATTATAACTGATGTAACAAAGGATGCAACTCCAACTTAAAAGAAATCCATCAATCAATAAGAAAAAGAAAAACTGCCCGTAGAAAAATGGGCAACAGATAAGAAAAAGCAATTTGCCAGGGAGGAAATCCATATGACCAACAAATAAAAAGACAGCATAACAGCATAGTATAGGACAGGGCTTCTCAAACTTTAATATGCATTATCTCCTAGAGATCTTCTTAAGATGTAGATTCTGATTTTGTAGGTCTGGGGTATGGCCTGAGATTCTACATTTGTAATAAGCTCTCGGATGATGCAGATGCTGGACCACACTTGTGAGTAGCAAGGACACAGATAGGCAATAACTCAGCCAGCCCGGGTCTGAATCCTTGCTCTGCCAGTTGTGAACCTTGGGCAAGTAACTTCTCTATGCCTCAGTTTCCTAATCTGTAAAATGGATATAATAGTCCTCATTGCCTATGGTTGGGAGGACTGAATGGATTAATATATCTAAAGCATTTAGGACAACACATGGCAAAAGTAAGTGCTCAATAAATGTTAGCAATTTGTGGTAGTGTTAGATGTAATTAGAGAAATGCAAATTAAACCACATTGACACACCATCTCACACCAACCAGACTGGCAGATGTCAGAAAGTTTGACAAATGCAAGAGCTGGTGAGGCTGTGGAGAGACAGGAACTTTCTCACTTTGCTTATGGAAGTACAAATTGGTATAGTCACCTTGAAGAGCAGTTTGGCAATGTCTGGTAAAGCTGAAGATGCCCTTACAGTGTAATTCTAGATGTGTATGTGAAAAGAGCAGGCTAAAGAGAGAGATGTGGGCCCGGCTAGATAGCTCAGTGGATAAGAGCACGCTGGGGTACCACATGGGAGGCCCCAGGTTCGGTTCCCGGGGACCTCTCCGAGCAGGCAGACAGCCTTGAGAAAGGCAAGCCACCGTGAGCAGGGCAGAGCCGCCGTGGGCAAGGCAAAAAGCCGCCACGGGCAGGGCGGAGCCCCCACGGGCATGGCAAAGTCACCCGTGAAAAGCGGAGCTGCTGTCTGCGAACCGCGGAAGCCGGCAGCCTGCAAAAACATGGAGGACTGCTGCCCACAAAACATGGAGCGGAGCTGCCCATGAAAATGGAATGGAGCCACCCTCAAACGGAGCGAGCCGCCGCCGCGGAGGGCCGACTCAGCGCGTCGCCGCAAAGACGGGGGGAGACAAGAAGCAGACATAGAAAAACACAGAAGAATGGACACACAGCAAGAGCAAGCAGAAAGGGGGGGGGGTATGTAATAAATCTTAAAAAAAAGAATAAAAAAAATTTTTAAAAAAAGATGTACACAAAGATGATAATTATGTAAACATTAAAAAAAGTGACACTGGATATTTTCATGCATATATACACATGTAGTAAAGCATAAAAACCATCACTGGAGGCATGCACAGCAAATTTAGGAGACTGGTTGACACTGGGGATGGAAGGAAGCAAATAGAATTTGGGGAAAAAAGAGACCATCAATTTTGCTATAGTTAATAGAAAAACTTGGATGCAAAAATCATTAAATGTTAACATTTGTTAGCTCTGGGTAGTGGACACATTAATTACATTAGTCTTCCTACTTTTCTGTATTTTTCTTAAGTTTTGAAAATTTTATTCTGAAAAATAAAAAGGAAGGCAGAGGTTGGAGCAAGTGAGGGGTGGACCTGGCAGGTGTTGGACAGATAGGATAGAGAGGTCCACCTATGAGACACTGGCTTTCATCTAGGATGAGTAGAAAAGTTTAGAGAGGTGGATGGGGAAGCTGAAGCTCAGAGAGGTTAAGGGATGGGTATCTGTGGTCACGTGGCGAGTGGTGGCACCATTCAGACTGTCAGCTCCAAAGCCCATGCTCTTGCTAGAAATTTACCCCTACCTGTATTATTCAGGTAAGCAACCTGCCCCTCACCATCCCCTCCCCACCTCAGGCATCATGTCAGGAAAAATAAAAGTGTACTTTGCCACTTTTTAAAGAAAAATAATATAAAAATTACATTTGCTTTATTGATTCCAGTGGAAAAATGAATATTCTTTCAACCTAGATTTTTTACCTAATTGAACAGAAGAATGCCAATGAAAGATGACCCCCTGCTTTTTAGCCATCAGAAGGTTAATTCCAGGGGGCAGATGTGGCTCAAATGGTTGGGCGTCTGTCTGCCATATTGAGGGACCTGGGTTCGATCCCTGGGACCTCCCGGTAAAATTTAAAAAATTTTTAAATATATATAGAAGGTGTGCAGGGCCTGGGTGAGCCGCCAGGCCCTGCCAAGCCACACAGCAAGATGATGATGTAATAGGAGAGCCCAGAGGAGCCGTGCCGGGAAAAAAAATAAATAAAACAGGAACCGAGGTGGCGCAAATGGCAGGATGCTTCTCTCCCACATCAGAGGTCCCCAGGATTGAATCCCAGCGAAGACTGAAGGAGAAGGATGAGAAGAGAGAGCAGGAAACAGACACACAGAATTGCCCAGCGAATGGACACAAAACCGCAAACGAGGGGGTGGGTGGTTAAAATGGATAAAGTAAATAAATAAATCTTTAAAGGAAAAAAAAAGGTTAATTCCAGGTGTTTCTACCTGCATCATATTCAGCTAGGGGCCTGAGATCCTCCAGTCTCATCACTAATGTGAAGAAAAAAGCTCATCTTGAAAAGTTCCTGGTTACCAAATTCACCCCTCCTACCTACTGCATGACCTGAGAGCACTTTCTCTCTGAACTTCAGGCTCTTTATCTGTAAAGGGGCTGAAGAGACCAACCTGTAAGTCAGTCTGCCGAGTGGGGAAAGTGCCCTCCTGCCCTTTCCTCTGCCTGGGAGGCAGCCACAAGGGGCTGGAAGGGCATCCGCAGGGGAGGGTGTGACCTGGGGGCGAGGCTTCTCATCCTCCCTCCCCCAGGCTGCCCTGGTGACAAGGGAACCCACGCTGAGTCCACTCCAGTCCCCGGAGCATTCAAGTCATGAACAAAATCTTCCCCCAGGTAAGAACCGCCCTGAGATGGCTCCTGACCTCAGGGGAGCAAACCCTGGGGTGAGGAGTGGGCAGTGAAGAGGGGAGATGTTAAGACTTCCTGCTGAAGCCACGAAGGTAAACTCTGTCCCTGGGGACTCACAACAGATGAGTCAGCTATACAGCTCAGGGGGCAAGTGCCGGGAGGGAGACAGGAGCCAGCTAGACAGGATGCCAGAGGAAGGAGTGATCAACATTATGAGGGGGCATCAGAGAAAGTCTCACCAAGGAGCAGCGATCTGAGCTGGTTTGGTGGTATATGTTTGCCAAGTGTAGAGTAGAGGAAAAAACATTCAAGACAGAGGGTATGGTATAGGCCAAGGTGTGTGAATGTGAAGTAGGCACAATGAGTTTGGGAAGTTCAGCATGCTGGAGTGTGAGGGGACAGGAGTTCTACCTGAGGCAGGGACAAAGAGGCTTTTTCTCTCTGGGCCTCAGTCTCCCCTTCTGAAAAACTGAGGTCTGACAGCCCAAGGCTGGACTGTGCTAAGTCCGTGGCTCACTCTGTTCTCTTGAGCAGGGGGATGTCCATGGCAACGCTGCTGCTGCTGGAAGCAAAGCCCTCCCTGGAGGGGAAGGTAAGGGAGCATCTGGCACCCTCTTCCCCCAAGTGGGACTCCCCTGAGGCTGGACAGTTGACTACAGAGGCCCAAAGAGGGTTCCCCTGAGACTCCTGCTGTCCCTCAGAGCTCTGCCCTCCATGTTTATATACTAGCTCTCAGCTTTTTGGCTGGCCAGGCTGAGAGCCACTTGCTTAATAAGGTTGTTCATTCTCTCCATTCACAAGCATTTTTTGACATACAGTGCTCACCTGTGACAGAGGAAAGAGCCCAGAATCAAATCCCTGACTCAACGGGTGACCTGGGCAGTTCTTTTTACCTCCAAGGGATAGAGTGAAGAGGGATCACACTTACTTAGCGCCGACTATGTGCCACTGACTCACTGTGAGACCAGGACAGTTCTCTTTACCCCTATGGAATAAAGGAAGGAGGGAACCCGCATTTATTATATTTTAAACTTTATTTTGTACATTTAATAATTGAAAATATAAACAATTAAAGACTAAAAAGTAACCACAGATGAACAAATACATACATTTCTCAATTAAATGTAGTGGATTCATTTAATTTTTTAAATCAAATAGGAACCTGCATTTATTGAGCATCTACTCTATGCCTCTCTTGGCCACATTTGATCAATGAGGAAAAGCCCCAGTAGAGAATAATAACTACTATGTGTGTGGTCTCTTAATTCTCAGAACAGCTCTGAGAAGGAGGCCTTGTTATGGGGCAATAATAGATGAGGGAGCTGGGACTCAGAGAGGTTGAGTAACCTGGCCAAGATCACACAGCTGGGATGTAGAAGAGGCAGGATTCGAATCAGACTCAAGTCCACGTGGTTGCAAAGCCCCAGTGGCTTCCATTGCTCCATACTGATGTTTGTTTACTTACAAGTTCTGGCTCATGGTGGGGGGTAGTTGTAGAGCAAAATGGCCTCCTTTCCCCCATATGTCCAGGGAGGAAATTGACAGTTGAGGGCCTTTCCAGCTTAGAAATGCCCCTGAAAACTTTACCTGGCCGTGAATCTTGATTCTGTTGTTATTCCCTCAAGTCTCTTCTGTGACCACACCTTGCACACGGACTGTGCTGCACAAATATTTGAGGACTAACTGCTTGGCCAACCAGAACGCCTCTGCTTGCCTGGTTTCATACTGTCTCCCTGGTTATCTGAGTTTACCCTGTGTTTGCCAACAAGGGATCCACTGACTAGAATTCTAGGGGTGACCAATTTTAGACTTATGCTTCATCTCCCACTGTTGTCTCCTCTCCCAACACACACCCAACCACACCAGGTCACCCCCCACTGCCCCCACATACCATCCATCAGGCCCTCACCCCTGTGTGCTCCACCTGGAATGCCCTCTCTGTACCTCCCCTCATCTATGTGGAAATCCCACCCCTGCTTCCCAGGCCCTTCCATTGAGCTCACACAACACCTTGCTCATGGTTTCTTAACCACACCACCTGCCACCATGAGCTGCCAGTATGGCAGGTATGGGTCTGACTAATCAGTGAGCAGAGTAGGCAGCTCCAGAAATGTGTGGAGATTGAATGGAAATGGACTGAGCTGACCTGAAATGACCTTCTCTTGCCTCCTGAACCTTTGGGTAAAGACCTGCCCTTCTTTCATAAGTATTCACAAAGCATCTACTGTGTACCTGCCTCTAGGCTGGACATTGCAGACATGAAGATGAATGAGAGCTGTCCCTGTCTCTCTCTGAGATAACTGTGGTCTGGAAGAAAGTAGTTGTGCCCACGTTCTCCTTTTTATATATCCATACCTTGTATTCTAAGTGCATTTTCTATGGGCCAGATTTGCTGCTACTTTTGTGCCCTCTGCAGAGCAGGGGGCCCAGTAGATCGATAATGCTTTGTTATTATTTCATAAGCAAGCAAGAATTAAAGTAGCAAAGTAAGTTCCACAACAGCAGAGATGTCTCCTATCACTGCTGTTTCCACAGTGCTTGGAATAGTGCTTAGCACATAGTAGGTGCTCAAACACTAATAATAGCTAAAACCTTCATAGCATTCACTAGGTGCCAAGCACTGTTCTAACACATGAACTAACTTAATCCTCTTGACAACCTTGAGGCACAGAGAACTGAAGTGACTTACCCAGTGTCGCCCAGCTAGCAAGTGGTGGAGCTGGGATTCCAACAAGGCTGGCTCCAGAATGGGCAATCAGTTGGAATTGTGGAAAGGGCAAAGGTTTTGGCATCAAATAGTCATGGACTAACATCCCAGCTCACACTGGTGACCTGTGGGATGGATATGTCACTTCTGCTCCAAGCCTCCGTTTCCTCATCTATAAAATAAAGGGTTGTTTTGAAAAACAAAAATAACTGTGAAGGACCTGATGTAGTTTCTGCCCCATAGCGGGCTCGATGAGCAGGTGTCCGTTTTCTCCTTGCACTCTGAGGAGGCATGACTGAAGGAGCTGCATCCCAGCCAGTGGGATCTGTGATGATATCCACACCTATCCTCAATGGAAGAATAGGAAGGTTGTGGGCTGTGGGGCAGAGATTTGGGATCCCCCTACCAACTCTGCCACTTGCCAGCTGCGGAACCCAGGCCAGGGATAGGCCCTTGATGGGGTGTGGCTTCCCAGGCAGAATCAAAGAGCATCATGGAGGGCTTAGGAATCCCCTTCTTCAAGGAAGCCCTCCCTGCCCCCAGCCCACTCTGGTAAGTGAGGGGCCTCTCATGAGGAGGGAGGGGGCAGCGACAGCCCTGGGCCCCAGCGCTGGCCACCTCATCACCACCAATGACAAACTTGTTTCCTGCCCACACAGCGGGCTGCAGCCTCCTCTGCTGCTCGCGCCGCGGAGCCTGCCTCTCGGCGTTCGTGCTGCTCCTGCTGGCAACTCTTGCAGCCCTCATCACCCTGGTCGCCTTCCTCGGACTTCCACCACGCATGCCAGGTCAGAGTGGTCAAGAGAGGGTGGGTCAGACCTATGGAGAGGGGAAGCAGAGAGACAGAGAGATGAGGGGGAAGCCTGACTCTACCCAACTTCCACTGAGTGACTTTTGGACAGTTCCTTACCATTCCTTCACAGACTCAGACAGTTGCACATACACTGACACGTGTTTCTGAGCCTCTATTTGCACATCTGAAAAGTAAGCTATTGAAAGGATCTTGGTCATGATTTAGGATCCGGCTCTGATTTCACCTCCACCAGGAAGCCTTCCTGACCCTCAGTCTGGGTTAGGAGTCTCAGCTCAGTTCCCAACCTCCTGCACTTCCTCTTCCCGTGGCCTGGCCACCCCAATGGTGCTGTCTATCTGCAGTACAGAGGATAGGGACGTGTTCTATTTATCCCTGAGGCCCTGACTTCAGCGGCAAACAACCCTCACAGGGTCCCTCCCTCATGGAGCTAACAGTTTGGAGAGCAAGATGACATTAATCAGATGATCACACTAAAGGCAAGGTTAGTGGGATCTCTGAGAGTCTGGAACAGAGCTCTGACCCAGAGCACAGGGTGGGCTCCTTGAGGAAGTGACAGGAGCTGAGGCCCACAAGGAAAGGGGGGATTGGCTGGGGGTGGGGGCAGCAGGAAGAGCATCCTAGGTAGAGGGAACAGCATGTGCAGAATCCCTGGTGTGGGAGGGAGCATGAGAAGGAGGGACTGTAAGAAGGCCAGTGGACAGAAAGGCTGGAGTGGTGGGCAGGGCCAGATGCCCAGGGCCTCCCAGGCTGCACTGGGGCGGGGGGGAGGTCATGATCTGGAGAGCCACGGGAAGGGGCCAAGCTGGGGCCAGGAGTGCTACCATGTCTACTTTTCTGAGAGGTGGCTCTGCAGCCAGGTAGGCTGCAGAGTGTGAGGGGCAAGGTGGGTGGAGGAGGCAAAATTCACAGAACTCTCCACACCTGTGCAGGAGCATGGGCACTTGCGGTTAGATGTGAGTACATGAGGATTTGCATTCATGAGCCTGTGTGTATGCACGTGTGCATCTGAGTGTTTATGCATGGTTGTGAACTTGTGCAAGAGTCTGTGTGTGTGTCAGTGTGCATGTGTGTTTACATGTCTGGGTGTGAGCACGTGTGTCAATGTGTGTATGTGCACCTCTGTGTGTGTGTCTGTATGGCAATGTGAGTGTCTCCAAGAGTTGGCTCCTTCCCTGGAACTAGCCGAGGCATTTCCTGGAGCTGAGATGCGGTTCACGTGCACGAACACACAGGTGTCAATCCACTCCCGTTCCCAACCCGCACGCACAGGCACAGGCTGTGGAGCCAGGATGACCTCCCACCTCCCTGCCAGTTTCTCTCCTTTCATTCTTTGGGGCAGCCCTAAGGATGGGTGTCCCTACTCCCACCCCCACCCCAGTGAGACAGAAGGGGAGACTCTCAGAAGGACCGGCATCTTCAGATGGAAGCCCACTGTACCTGGACACTGGGGAGGCAGCTCTGGCCTTGGGAGGGAGCACTGGGTCAGCAGGTCTGGGTTAATAGCCAGGCAACTGGGCTGTTGCTGCTCTCTGAGCCTTACTTTTTCATCTATAAATTGGGGCTAATGAGGGCACTTCACAGGGGTGTTTGGGGGAAGAATAGAATAAAAATATGGAAGAGCTTTGCAGACTAAAGTTGTTCCCAGATGTACGGGATTATGACGTAACGGTCCCCCAGCTAGCCCAGGCGGCTTCTGACAACTTCACCTGGTGCTGAGGGTTCACCCTTAAAACCCCTTCATTGAATTGAACATTGTTCTCAGTAACTTCCTGTGGGGCTGTAAACATTTCCAATAAAGAAGGGAACCATTACTTATTCTGCACATACTATGTCCTAGAATTATTCACAGAGGAACTTTCATTTAATCTCCAAAGCAGTTCTATGGGGTGTGTGTTATGATTCCCATTTTGCGGACAAGGAACCTGAGACTTAGAGAGGTCAGGTCACATGCCCACGGTCATGCCACTGGCAAGCAGTAGAGCCGGGGCTTGAACCTTAACCCTGGGACCAAGCCCAATGTCCTCACTACTGCGCCTTGGGTCAGCTCAGGGTGGGGCTCAAATGAGGGAACTTGGGCAGATTTGATGGCAGCACCCAGCCCTGCCCTGACCAGCTAATCCTCTTGGGAGCACCACCCTTGACCCGCTGGGGCCTTGCCCCTGCCCACTCAGGGGCCCAGGCCTGTGTGACACCAACGAACAGGACAGGCTTCCTGTGCCATGACCCAAGGAGCTGCATCCCAGCCAGTGGCGTCTGTGATGGCATCCACACCTGTGTCCATGGCGAGGACGAGGACGAGGGCTTGTGCCGTGAGTACCTGCTCAGTCCTGCCCCTGCCCCAGCCAGACCTTCCCAGGGTCCCTTGGGGTAGCCCTCCATTCCAACTCTCCCTGCAGCCTGCAGCTCGACTGCCCCTGAACATACCTGGACCTGTCATGTCCCCTGTCTGCCTCTACAGTGCCCTCAGCCAGGAGCTTCTGCCCCCACCCTATCCCTATCATATCTACACCCCCATGCCCCATACTAGGGACTGCCTTCATGCTGCACGTTCCCATGCCTGGTGGACCTGTATTCATCCTTCGAGGCAGAATTCAAGTATTCTCTCCCCTAGAAAGCCTTGCCTGACCTCCAAAATAGGTTAAGTTCCCTCCTCTGGGCACCTACAGCCCCTGTGATTCCTTTGGTCCCAGCCCTGGTCACATTGGTCCTCATTCTCAATTGGCCCATCCGCCACTCCCATCAGACTGTGAGCTCATCTGGGGCAGTCTGGTCTGGTTGATCTTGGGGCCCCAGTGTCTGGCACAGAGAGAGCAGAGGCTGGGGAATGATATGATGAATGCGTGAGTGAGTGAGTGAGTGAGTGAGTGAGTGAGTGAGTGAATGAATGGGGAAACCTGGTCCCGGACCTTAGAGACCTAACAGTTGTCAGGGAAGAAGAGTCATGGCTACATGGAAGAACTACTTAATAGCATAAGTCAATACTTGGACCCACAGGAGGTCGAGAACCTGGCGAGTGGTGTGGGATGCTGGGAGGGTCATTACATCATGGACCCTAAAACATGAAGCAGCTTCTCCATCATTGGATTTTTTTTTCCCATGGGAATGTCTTTCTTGTACTGAGTTTAGAGCACCTCCCAGTAGCTTGTCTGGTTGGTTTCAGCTCTGTCCTCTCATCAACCCCAACCCCCATGGACTATATTTTAATCCAAATCCCATATATGCATTTTTTAAAATAAATTTTGGCAATTTTTTTTATTATTATATATCCCCCCCTTTTCTGCTTGTTCTTGCTGTGTTGATTTTTGCATTCTTCTGTGTCTGCTTGTCTCCCCACCGTTGCGGTGATGCGCCAAGTCAGCTCACCGCGCAGCGGCCTTGCCTGCTCACGGGTGGCTTGCCCTGCCCATGGCAGCTTGCCCTGCCCATGGCGGCTTTGCCCTGCCATGGCAGCTTGCCTTCTCAAGGCAGTCTGCCCGCTCATGGAGGCCCCAAGAACCAAACCCGGGGCCTCCCACGTGATAAACTGGCGCCCTACCAATTGAGCTACAGCCGGCCCCCCATATATGCATTTTTAAAAATTATTTATTTATTTTATTTTTCTTTATTTATCCACCCCCGCTCCCCTAGATGTTTCTCTTATCTGTCTGCTCATTGTTTGCTCACCTTCTCCAGGAGGCCGAACCCAACTGGCTGAGCCACATCCGCTCCCTGCAGGCTGCAGTGTCTACTGGCTTGTGGCATCTGCTTGTTGCGGTGGGGGCAGCATCTAGCTCATTTGTGGTGGCCGTGACGTCTAGCTCGTTTGCAGCAGGGGCGGTGTCTGCTCGTATTCTTTTAGGAGGCACCAGGACCCGAACCTGGCACCTCCCATGTGGTAGGCAGGCGCCCAACTGGTTGAGCCACATCCGCTTCCCCCCATATGGATTTTAAGATTTCTCCCTTGACCTTATGAGTGTCCCCTTCTCCAGGTCATACCCTCAACTCCCACAATCACCCACTTTGTAATCTGGTTCTTGGTCCTCCCAACTCCACCAGCACTCCAAAGAACATATAGCAATTGCACATGTCCATTTCCCCAGACAGTCCCCAGAAGCATCCATGACACATTTAGCTATGTCTGACCAGTCCAAGAAATAAAGTCATGTCCCTCCCTGGTCTAGGTTTTGTACCTCTAGTGATGTGGCCTGAGTTTGTTTTAGAGTTTTTAGAGTTTGTTTTTTTAGAGTTTTTAGTTAGCCACTGCTGCCTAATATAGAATCCACTGTCAGGGAAGACCCTCTGACTCCCTCTCACAAGATGTGTGAACTCACATCCCCTAAATTCTGCACCCAATTGCAAGATTTCAGATTTATTCGTGTATGTTCCAGTTAGAGGAGGCTTCCTGAAGGAGAAGGAACTTGAACCTGGACTTGAAGGTGCAATAGTTTTGGATAGAGGTTGAGAAGGAAATTTCTAGAGGGAGGAACAGCGCAAGCAATGGTGTGGGGGTGGGAATGCACAAGAACTGGGTAAGGAACAAGGAAGAGAGAGGTGGCTCTCTGAGCATCTTATTGCCCAGAGTGGGTGCACAGGGAAAGAACACTCCTTTCTCCATGACTTGACATCTTCTCCGAGGAAACCATCTCCTTGTGCCCTTCTTGGGATGTATGAGAGGTGATCCCAAGCCAGGATGATCCACCCCAGATAGTCCTGAGGCAGCTGTGGTTCTGTGTGGACTTCTTCCTGCCTCATATGTCCCTCTGTAGGAGATGTGCCCCAGAGCCTCCCCAGCTTCCTCGTGGCCCACTGTGGGAACCCCGCCACCTGGATCTACTCAGACCAAAGGTGTGATGGGACCAACAACTGCGGGGACTGCTCCGATGAACTGAGCCCAGGTTGGGGTCTGGGCAAGGCTGGGCTGGGCTGGGGCAAGTGGCCAAGCAGTGGCCAGAGGTAGGGGCTGCCCAGGAAATCTCCAAGGTCCTCTCCTGCATCCCCTCCTTGTATCCCAGGAAGAAGCTTTTGCCCCTACTTGAATGCTTCCAGTTGTGGGGTACCCACAACTCACTCCAAGTGCCTTGTTCTGGAGGATCATTCTTCTGTGGTAGAGAATTTCCCTTTGAGGGCCCAGATGACGAAATGGGGGGCCCAGAGGGTGGCCATGTGTTTTAGTTACCTCTTTGCTAAAGCAAATACCATGCAATGTGTTGGTGTAAACAGTGGGAATTTATCGGCTCACAGTTTGGGGCTGGAAAAATGTCCAAATCAAGGCATCATAAAGGTGATGCTTTCATCTGGAAGGCACATTCTGGGGCTGACTGCCAGGGATCCTTGGTTCTGGGCTCCTCAGTCACATGGCATTGTACATGGCAGCCTCTCCCTTACCTTCCGGCTTCAGCTGATCTTCACTTTCTTGCTTTCCATGCTTTCTCTCTCTGTTTCTGAATTTCATTATACTTTTAAAGGACTTCAGTGATAGATTCAGATCCATCCTTATTGAATTGGGCCACACCTTAAGTGAAGTAACCTCATCAAAAGGTCCTACTTATGATGAGTTCACACCCACAGGAATGAATTAAGTTTAAGAACATATTTTTCTGGAATACATACAGCTCCAAATTACCATATAATGCAAGGAATAAGTGGCCCAACTAGGATTTGAAGTTGCATCTCCCTCATTCCTCTGCATCTCCCAACAGCTCTGTGGGGAAAGTGGAGCAGGAATCACTGTCCCCAATTAACAAGTAGTAAATAACTCAGGCTTAGTAAGGAGAAGGGACTTAATACAATGAATGATAGGATAGGACCTTGGATATAAATAGAGGTCTCCTGACTCTAAGTCTAGAATCCTTTCAGTGTCCCAGAGTTTACTTTTAATCTCTTCCCTAGTGTTTAATCAACAAACATGCTCTGTGTGCTGTTGGGGCCTGGGCTTGGTGTCAGTTTCTGCTAGGGGACAGTTGGGAATCAGATGTTTATCCTACCCCCAGGACTTACATCACACTGATGCTAAGAGGAAGTGCTGGGCCCTGGAGACTTAGGGGATTAACATGAGAGACTTCTCAGAATAGGTGACATCCAAGCAGGCCTTAGAGAGTGTACAGCGTTTCAACAGGCAGAGGCTGGGTGGACGGGGAAGAACGCTGGATGGCCAGGGTATAAGGCAAAGAGAGGTCTGAGGCATGCTCAGAGAGTTGTAGGTGGGCTGGTGTGGCTGGAGTCAGGCTGAAGGAGGGAGGAAGGCCTGGGGGAGAGAATATGCACACATTAATATTTGAGCCTTCACTGTATGTCCCAGGCTTTGCGGATCTTCCATTACTTAAAAAAACATAAGCAGATGAGAAAACTGAGGCTCAGACAGGGTGAGTGACTTCCCTGAGATCACACAGACTGTAAGTTGGAGAGTCTAGTTTCTCTCAGCCCCAGGGAAATAAGGAAAACAGTCCGCCCATAGCTATATAGCAAGTTTCAGAGCTAGGGAGTGCCCTGGTGAACTGGGTGTTCCAGGACACATTGGCTGCTCTTCCACTGGCTCTTGTCTCCCCAGTGGCCATGTGCCCACCCTGCGGCCCCGGATGGTGGCGCTGCCCCTCGACTTTCTTCAAGTACTGCGGCTGTATCCCGAGGAGCCTCTGCCGGGACCATGTGCAACACTGCTCTGACTGGTCTGACGAGTACTCCTGCCCCGGACCCTGAGTGGGCCACCAGCCCAGAGTGGGAGGCTAGATGGAATGACACTGACAGCCCTGCACGTGAGCATCCATTCGTAGCAGGAAGGCACCTTTGAGATCATCTAGTGGGATCTGCACACTTTCTCTGAATAGAATTCACCCCTCTCCTGCTTTCAAGTTGTTCAGTCTTTGCTGGAATGCCTCCAGTGGCAGGGAACGCACTACCATCTTAGAGATGACAGGAATCTGCTTCCATGATTTTAGGCTTGCCTCTGTGGCCACAGAGGAAATCTGCTCCCTCTGCACCAGGACAGGCTTGCAAACCATGATTTTGTCACTCTTTGGAGAGAAGTTAGGTCCGGGGCTTAAACACCAACCTGAGGACCTAGTTTGTATGGATGACACATATATGAAGCATGTGCCACTGCTTGCCCCTTTGGTACCTAAGGTAGATATTGCTGACCAATCACAGCACCCCTGCTGGGCTTGGATGCAGCCTTAGCATTTTTTTTTCAACTCAGTCACCCTAGCAGGTCCTGCTAATTGATCAGATGAGATTGCTCATGAGTTGGGGTACTTGTCATCCAGCTGGTGGGAAGCCATCCCAGAAGGCTCTGCACTGCAGAAGATTCTGGAGAAAGAGCAGCTTGAGGAGCTCCTCATTGCCCCTCTGTCCCTCCCATTCTCCATTCCACCTCGCCCACCCCCATGAGCAGTGACCCAGATAAACAGCCCAGTGTTCTTGTGAAGTAGGGATTCTACTACTTCAAGAGTGAATGAACTGTTTTTCTTCATGCCCTTCCACCTTCACAACCATCAGGCAGGCAAGGACGCATGTCCCCTCAAGATGAGGAAGCTGAGGCCCAGAGGGGGAAATGACTTGCCCAGAAACATAAAGTCAGTGCTGGAATTGGGACTCAAACCCGGTTTTTGGAGTCCCCACCAAGAAGCCTTTCCTGCTACCAGTGTGATACCTTGGCTGGGACAGTCTGCATGGGTTACAGGAAAAGGGAGCTGGAAGGTCAGAAAGTATCCCACTCCACTCTGGAAGACTGGAATTTAGCCAATGAGAGGGTTCCTACTGAAGGAGACAGACACATCCCTGTCAAAAATTAATAAAAATTAATAAAATCAGGTTTATATATCAGCCTCTTGTGAGTTTTGAACTGAAAATTCACTCACT
>PVKH010007445.1:7500-20251 GCA_004027955.1 Chaetophractus vellerosus | reverse complement strand
CTGCGTCCGTTCACGGCCGGCGCTTGATTCAGTTCGCGGGTGGCTGGCTGCGCTCCATCCGCGGGCGACCTGCCCTGCCCGTGGCGGCTCTTGCCCTGTCCGTGGCAGCTTCTTGCCCTGCCCACGGCGGCTCCGGCCCGCCCATGGTGGCTTGCCATTCTCAAGGCGGTCTGCCCGCTAGGAGAGGTCCCCGGGAATCAAACCCAGGGCCTCCCATGTGGTATGCTGGTGCCCTATCCACTGGGCTATCGAGCCGGCCCTGAAAGTCTATAGTTTATATTAGGGTTCACTCTTTGTGTTGCACAAGTTGATGGGTTTTGACATATGTGATGTCATGTATCTCCTATTATGGTATCAAACGGAAGAGTTTCACCACCCAAACAATGCCCTGTGCTCCAAATAGTCACCCTTCCTCACCCCCCACCCTGAACCTGTGGCAACCACTTAAGTTTTTACTTTATCTATTGTTTTGCCTTTTCCAGAATGTTATATTGTTGGATTCCAACAGTATGTAGCCTTTGCAGACTGGCTTCTTTCACTTAGCATAATGCGTTGGAGGTCCCTCTATGTTTCTTCACGGCTTGAGAGCTGGAGATCATTTGATTTTTTTGTTTATATTTTGTTTTTGGCCTTTGGGACAGTATTTCTACTAGATGATGCCTGTGTGCAAGAAGTGTACACAAATTCACAGCTGGGAATGGTGAATTGGGGCAGGGAAGATAACAGAGGAAATGCAGTAGAAGGACAGCTGTAGACTTTCCATGATGCACTCTTGAGTGAGATAAAGGAAACTGAGCCCCAATGCTTCTGTATCTGGGGATGGCACTTGGAACTTGCTGATGGGTGGGGAACTGAGACTTGGAAAGCAGAGACTATTAGAAAAAGGGGACGGGGAAGCAGACCAGGCTTCATGGGATGAGTAAAGGCCATGGAACCAACTAGAATATCAGCTCCATTAGGGCATGGGACTCGTCTATTGCATCTTCAGGGCATTTTCTAGGCAAATGACAAAAATCCAATATAAACTAGCATATGGAAAAGGGGGAATTTGCTGATTAACATAGTTGAGAGTTCAAGTGTAGGGCTGGATTCCAGCATGACCAGATGACTTTGATTTCTATGTTCTGTTTTCCTCTATTTTAATTCATTTGCAAGCAGACCCTCCTATGGGCAGGCAAAATGCCAGAATCTCAAAGTCATACCCTTACAGTTTAGCAAGCCCAGAATACAGAGTTTCTCTTTCTCAATAGTTCTGAACCAAATCCTGGAGTTGGGTTTCATCAGTCTGCCTTGGATTATAGGTCAATACCTAAATGAATCACTGATCTCCCACTACAGGAAAACACCAGACCTTTGTTTTCTGAGCATCCCTTGCAGTCAGGGCATGGGCACGCGTTCCATTCCTGGTCAGTGGAACCTGAGGGCAAGTCTAGGTAGGCTGTGAAAAGTCCAACTCAAGGCACCAAAAGAGGTGCTTTCTCACCCAAGTCTGCTGCCACATGTTGAAGCAAGATGGCAGGTGATCCCTGCCTGGTCTCTGCTTTCCCCTCTGGGCTTCCTCTCTCAGGCTCAGCGGCTCCACTTTCTTCCCGATTTCAGCTGCAAGCTGGCATAGGGCTTGTCTCTTCCTGGGCCTCCTATATCAGTCTTGGCTGTTCTGCTCTCTTCCCAAGTTCAGCTGTAAGCTATCAGGCATATAGCAGGGCTGGTCTCCTCTCTTTAGTTGCCTAGAGGGTGGAGAGAAGTGAGGTCTTTATGCTTAATCCTCTTCAGTCCTCACTTGTCTTCCAAGAACATTAGAGTTTTGGTGATGGGAATAATCAGGCCAGGCAGAGTTGTGGGGTGCAATCCAGTGGCTCCCACACCCGCCTGTGCATCAGAATCACCTGGGAAGCAGGATGAAGTGTATTTATCTGGACCCCACTCAAGATCTACTGAATTAGAATTTCTGGAGCTGGGGCCTTATGAATATGTATTCTGTGCAAAGCAGCCTAAATTCTGTCGATGTCAGCTAGATTGGAGAGTCAATGGTGTAATCAGAAGTAGGCTTGAATCTTGGCTCTTTCATTTACTTATCTTCCATCACCCCATCTTGGTTATGCTGCAGTAACAAATTACTCCTGAAAATCCCATGCTCTTAAAACAGCAAGGGCTCATTTATCACTCTTACTTCGTGTCTGGATTATCAGCCTCAACATCAGTTATTTCTGTATTTGGTTTATATTTACACAGTATAGAGAAAAGTCTTGATTCACACACAGATAGTTAAAATACTGACCTATGCTTGAAAGGGAAGATGTAGGAAGGAATGATGGAAGGTTGTATTACTAATAATGTCTAACCCAACTGAATACATTCATTCATTGGTGAGGGCTCAGTTCTGAGGTAGTTGATGAGCTGGTGGGTGCAGGATCCAACTTCACTGTTTGCTGGAAAATACTTTTTCAAATGTACCTTCAAATTCTGAGATGTTAAAGGGTGTCATTTTAAAAAAATCTCAGGTATCTGATTATTTCTGATAAAAATTTACTTAGTTTCAAATCAGACAAATTTACATTGTTTTATATATTAATGATAGTAACTTTAAGTATCAATTATTGTTGATCCTTTATCTGTAGTTGTAAAGTCTTACAAACTTTTGGATAGTAACAGAGCTTTTCCAGCCACACAGCATCCATAATTTGCCATATCACTATCTATATTTTGACGTTTTTACCATGTGCCTGGCACTGGGTGTATGATGCCCAAGTACTCAGGTGATGTAGTTTTTTCCCCTTAAAATTATGTGAGCAGATAAGAGGTTTGAAATTGCCAAATGATCAGGGTAAAGCTAGTGCTTCTCTAGCTGTGCTATCCAATATCTGCCTAACTTCTTTCTCAAATTTGTTCTGATAATTTTCTAGTACATACAGCAAGTGCTCACATGTATTTTCAAATGGCTGCTTTTCAATAAACCACAATTATCACTGCACTAAGTGCATTTCATGATGCTGTTATGTCCCAGACACTGTCCTGGATGTCAGGTCCCCCATGGACCTCACAGGAACAATGCAGACAAGGGCCATGATGAAGGTATTCAAGGAAGGACAAAAAGGTTAGAAAGAGGAGAGGAGAAAATGGTAGGTTCTGGCTTAGGTAGGTGTGTGGCAGAGAGGAAGCTAATTGAAAGGAGCCTTCATGGAGGAGATGGAAATTAAGCTGGGTCTTAAAAACCTTGATAATCTGGCACAGTTAGACTCACCTTCATCATCAGCCATGCCCTGCTATGCAATTTGCACTCTAGAGACAATAGGCTATTTCAAGCTCTTTGCTCAGACTCTTCTCTCTCCCTAAAATCTTCCATATTGCCACGTATCTCTGGGATAAAATATACACATCTTTCAAGCCTAATCTCAGTTTTCACCTATTCTAGATGGAATGTTCTTTAAGTCATTAGTTTGGGATACTTACTCTGCTCTCCACTCTCATGGCCCCTTATACATAATCTCTCCCTTATATTTAACACGTTATTGAAACTATCTAGTCTGCTTCTAAAATTGACCATAAACACCTGGTCTTATTTTATCTCCATATCTCCGTACACTTTTCTTTGCAGTTACATATGTATTTATATATCATCTTTACATCTTCTGGTAGGTGCTTGATAAGCATTTGTCGAGTTGAACTGCCATTGAACTTTATGCTATTACTCGCTTAAACATCCTGCAGGGGTGTTGAACGTTGCCGGGAGTGGACCTAGCTCTAATCTTCAGTGGCTAGGAACCCTGGCTGTATGAGCTCCTGGGCGTAGTTCTCTGCACAGATGTTTCTCACTGGGAGCTGACTGTAATGTGTAGGCTCAACGGCAACCGCTGTCACGGCTAAGGCTTTCAAGTGTTGAGTGCTGACACTGACTCCTTGCTTTCCCCCTTCGGAGAGCACATTCTTTTCAGCTACACTGCTTTCTGTTGGTCTCCTGCAAGATCAGTGAGATGTGGGTGTGTTTCTGCAGGCACGAGCCTACAGAGAATCTCAAGCAGTTGTTAAATGCCGTGGTTTTGGCAGCTGCTCTTTTGAAAATGCAAGCTGAACAGTAATCAAGACAACGTGGTACTGAGGTTAGTGAGGACAGACATAGACTCCTACTTGTGATCAATCAATTTTTGACAATGGTGACAAAGTGAGTCAGTGGAAAAAATCTTTTCAACAAGTGGTGATGGGCCAACTAGATATTTGTATGGAAAAAAAAATGAACTTCGATCCTTTCTTCATACCATACAAAAATACTAACCCTACGTTGATCACCGACTTAAATTTAATAGCTAAAATATTAAACTTCTAGAGTAAAAATAGGAGAAATTCTTTGAGACATTTTGTTAGACAAAGATTTCATGAACAGAATATCAATAGCACAAACTTAAAGTAAAAACTTGACAAAAGTCAACTTCCTCAAGATTAAAAATAGTTGTTGTTTAAAAGACAGTTAAAAAAAAACAAAACAAGTAGACAAGCCACAGACTGGGAGAAAAATTTTTGCTAAGCATTTATTCAACCAAAGGGCTTGTAACCATTAAATATAAAGAACACTCATGGCTCAATAATAAAAAAGACAATTCAGGTTTTAAAAAAATAGGCACAAGATTTGAACAGACATTTCACAAAAAAAGATAAAAAGAATGGACAATAACCACATGAACAGATACTCAACATCTCTAGTCATCAGAAAAATGCAAATTGAAACCATAATGAAATATTACTCCATAACGCCTAGAATAACTACAGTAAAAAGACTGACAATACCAAAGATTGGAGAGGATGTGGAGCAACTGAAACTCTCATACATTGCTACTGGAAAGCAAAATAGTAAACTGGATCTGAAAAACAGTATTGCAATACCTTATAAATACACATTTATCATATGACCCAGTAATTCCATTTTTAGGTATTTATCCAAGAGGAATGAAAATATATGTTCATATAAAAACATGTGGGCATATTCATAAGAGCCAAAAATCGGAAACAACCCAAAAGTCTATTAACTGAAAAATGAGTAAATAAATTGTGTATCATGGAATACTAATCAGCAATAAAAAAGAATGACATATTAATACATGAAACAACACGGATAAATCTCAAAAGCACTATTCTAAGTGAAAGAAGTCAAACAAAATATTATATATTAAATGATTCCAATTATATCAAATTCTAGAAAAGGCAAAATTATAGTCAAATAAAGGCAATCGGTGGATGCTTCAGGCCAGAGTTGGGGGTGGAGGAGGTCAAATGTAAAAGGCACAAAGGAACTTTTTAGAATGAGGGAAATGTTCTGAACCTTGAATGTAGCTCAAGTAATTGTGTATAATTACCCAAACTTATCAAATTGTACAGTTAAAACTGGTCAGTTTTATAATACCTTATAGCAAGTTTATTGGAAGAATTAAGGTCCATTTAAAAGAGATAAAATATTAAGATGAGCCATAGCATATGAAAGGAAAAAAATATATTGGAAATAAAATAGACAGCAGCAGGACAATCCTGGTTGCTTTACCTGCCTTGGATACTTGCAGGTCAAACCCTGATGGAAGCATGGCTGTTGCTGTGACCCCTTGTCTGGACAAGGAGGGAGAACATGTTTCTGAAGGCCAGGATAGTGATTAGTCTGCCGTCTAGTTGAGGGGGGTTAAAAGTCTTGACACTAGCAAAATGATTACTAACCAATTACTTACTTGCCCGATGCATGCATTTAACAGTGATTACCTAACACAAGATGGCATTTAGCTGAGTTACCCTGTATATAAATACGTATTTCTTTAATGGTTGAGAAAAAAGACAACTAAGATCAACCAACAGGGCTTAGGGATGTGTTGGGCATGAAATTGTTTAAGTTTGTCAATTCTGAATGAGTTTTCTCAATACATTTATTGATTGGCTAATATAAGTGGTCATGTCAAAACTTCACGATTGACCAATAATTATAAAATGCCCAAGATATTTTAATCCTTGAAATTCATGACTGTATGTAATTCTCTGTTCACAGGTACCTTTGAATGGGTCAGGCACAGTACTAGATGCTGGTTATAAAATGGTGAAAGAGACATATTACCCACAGTTGAGAGTAGAGGTGGGCACACTTTTTCTGTAAAGGACCAGATACTAAAGGCTTTCAGTTTTGCGGGTCATGTAGTCTCTATTGAAACTACTCAGCTCTGCTGTTGTAGTGTGAAAGCAGCCATTGACAATACAGCCCTGTGTTCCAGCAAAACTTTATTTACAAAAACAGGCAGTGGATTGGATTTGGCCCATGGGCTGACATGTGCCAGCCCCCGGTCTTGAAGGGTGATACACATTAAATGCATAAATACATCACCGGGTATATTATTATATACTGAAAAAGTGCCATGTACGAAAAGGAGAGGTTTCCAGTGTGAAGAGTAGTGGGGTTCAAAGACATTAGTTCCTGATTTTGGGTAGGAAGAGGAAGAGAGAAAGGAAGCAACGATGCTGAGCATAGCATAACATACCTTTTTGATCCCCAATCGTCAGTGAGTTCTACCAAAGTCAAGGAACGCTTGGTGCTAAGCAGATTTCTTGTGAAATCAGAGGCTGAGCTCGGCAAAGCACCCAGGCTGACATATGGTTGTCCAACATAAATGTAGGAAATGGCAAGGAGGGCCCCAGCTGATATCTGTTCCATATATGTTTACATTAGCAAAGCCTAGAAGGCTACATACAAAATGTAAATCGTAGTTACTTCTGGGAGATGATTTTTGGGTAGGCAGGCAGTATAGGACTATTTTCATTGTTGTAAACACCTTTTTTTGTGTTGGAATACTTTACAATAAATATGTAGTACTTCTACAGTTTTTTTTTAAAGTGACAAACATTTTCTTTTCAAGGTATTTTCAAGTGGATTTGTTTTCACTGAGAACATTCCAAACTCTCTGATAAAGACTCTAAAAATATTTCTAAAGGAAGATCCCAAATGTCAGTGCACAATTGTACCTTATTATCCACTACATCTGCCTTTTCTAAACTGGAATTGTTTAATATTCAGATATGGAATTTGGGACCTTCACTGTGTAAATAATCCAAAATAACCTCCCACTCATATGTCTTTTACCCAAATCTTTTTTATTCTTACCCTCCTGTCATGGCTAATCCCCCACGTATCTCTTGTTTTATTCTTTTTGCTAGTTGTTGAATCCCACTACCAGATTTGCCTTGAAATCTCATTTTTCCTCACACCATTCCCATTCAGTGGGTCCGCCCCCTTTAATGGGTCATCACCATCTTCATGAATACGTCCAAATGCCATGCTTTAACATCGAAGACCTTCTTCAGTTTTGCCTAAACCTACATCTTCAACATCATCTTTAAGCAATTTGTTATAAGAACCCTCTATTTCAATCACATCTGTCTAGTAAAGCGATACATATACTCTACTCACATCTGCATAAATCTTATTATCCCAGTGACTTTGCTCATATTGTTCTTTTCTCCAGAAATGTCGTTTCTACTGGGTCCCAACCATCTTTCATGCTGTCTTTCCCTCTACCATTGAAGTCTTCACTAAACCTGGCCATCCCATGGTTTAAGTGCTTGTTTCCTTAGAACAATTTGTCTGAGTTGCATTTTGGTGTTGCTAGATTTCCTTTAATCTTACCTAGCCTTCAAATTGTATCTATCCCCCTTTATGGTGCAGAAGCCAAATCTTAAGAACTTTGGTATCTCCAGACTGCCTTGACCAGTCGGTTACACAGGTTAAGTTCTCAACGGATACCTGTTGAAATTACTGAGAGGGGACACTGGCATAGCTTCATGGAAGGCAATTTGCTCATTTGAATCCAAAGCCTTTAAAACACACATGTCCTTTGACCCTGCAAATTTCCTTTTCTATGAATTTAGTCTAAGGAAATAAATGTATGCATGTTGAAATGTTCTTCATAAAAGCGAAAATTTGGAGAAATTTTAACTAAAAATTCCATTGATCCATACAATGGAATACAATGTACTTATTTAAAATAGTTGTGAGTATGCTTATTGATGTGGAAAAATTCCACATTTAAATTGTACCTTGTCATGTAGTTTGCTGAAGCTTCATTGGTGCTAGTTTCATATTGCTCAATTATTCCTCTTTTTCCATTTTCACATTGTGGCCCAAGTAGAGGAAAAGTCTGGAAGGGTATATAACAAAATCTCTCTTTGGGTGTGGTATTACAAGTGATCCCCATTTTCTTTTAACATATGTGACTATGAATTATATTTGCAATATTTTACTTTTAAAATAAATATTTATAGGCATGTATTCCCATTTACTAAGGCTTACTTGCAAATAAAGGAGCTCACAAGTAAAATTATTTACTTGGGAGTATTCAAGAAATTTAAAAGTAGGTCTTTCTTCTCTTTCTCTGTCCTCCCTTCATTGTTCAAACTGAATGCTTTAAACGGAGTCTAAGGATTTTTATCCTATTTATGACACTTCCTAACAGAGTGAATTGGTTCTAATATTTCATATGTAAGTTTCAAATTCCTCAAAAATCCCTTTTTATTGTAGATTTTGCAATGATTTAATTGCATCTAGATGTGGGGACTCACTTTTATTTTACCGATAAGGGAGAGAAAATTTTTTATTTTTATTAAAGTCCTTTTGACTTCCACTTTTGGTAATGGAGAGCTAAGCTCCCTCCCACAGAGGACAATTAGAAAAGCTGAATGAAACATCAAATATCATTTTGAAAGCACTAAAGAGAGGGACAGTTTTTTCAGTGTGCTGTGTCAACTGGGTATCCATATGGGGGAAAAAGATGAAATGGGATCTGCAGTTCACATGATGAACAAGATAGTGAGAAATGATCAGGAAAAAAAAAATCTAAGAGACTTGAAGAACCAGAAAGATATAATTATCTCCAAGACTATTTGCTGATCCAGAAGAAATAAGTATGAATTGGAGCAGCAGTTTTGGCATACTTGCAGGGTGAGAGGGATACAAGTCAAAGCTCAGGGACCACCCAAGTCTGATACAGCATTCCCTATCCCACTTGAATCTGGAACTAAGGAAGCTAGGGTCCTCAGGTATGGGTGAACTGTAAGTAAAGCAGGAGACTTGCAAGTTTGGCACCGTCATTTAGGTATCCAGGGAATCTCAACCCTTTACCTTCGATTATTATGGGCCCTGAAGTATCTGGCCAATGGAAACTGAGACCCTTTTTGGAGAAAGAATGCCACTATCAACACTTCTTTTAACATCATGCTGCAGGTTTTGGCCATGTAATAAGATACTAAATGGCAATATATGATATAAGGATCAGATAGGAAGAAACATAAATGTCATTATTCACAGATGATATGAGCGGGAATTTAAAACATATAGCACCAAATATATAAAATGCCCAGGAATAAGTGGAACAAAATATAATCTATAAAGCTTTATTGTTAAACATTTTAAAAAATCCAATAAATGGAAGTGTTCATAGATTGGAAGATTCAATATTGTAAAGACGTCAATTGTCCCCCAAATAACTTATAGATTCAATGCAATTTCAATAAAAATTGTGTGCATGTGTGATAGCCTTATGTTTAAATTGACAGTTTAAATGTCCAAGAAAAGCCAAGACACTCTTGAAAAACAATATAAAGCATGAGAACCTACTGGATCTTTATTTATAAAGATGTAGTAATTAAGAAGGTATGATATCAGCCCAGGGATAGACAAACCACTGGAATGGAATAGGGAGGTCAGGAACAGACCCACACACACATATACTGCACATTTGGTTTATACAGATGTGGGGCTGCATTGCAGTGTAGAAGGGGCAGATTTTTCAATGTGCTGTGTCAACTGGGTTTCCATATGGGGGGAAAAGATGAAATGGGATCTGCAGTTCACATGATGAACAAAAAGTCAACTTCAGATGGGTTAAAGATTAAAAGACAAAAATATAAAGCTTTTAGAAGACAGTGTAGAAGAATATCTACCTGATATTAAGATTAGGAAAATACTGAAAATGATGACCTACACTGAAATTAAGAGCATCCATTCATTAGAGAGTGAAAGGCAAACCTTGGAAATTAGAGACTATATTCAATACATATAACTGACAAATGGCTCATATCCAGAACTGAACTCCAGAAATCAGTAACAAGAAAGAAAACTCAATAGAAAAATAAATGAGAGACTTGAACAGGCATATCACAAAAGAGGAAATCCAAATGTCCAATACATACACTAAAAAGCGATCAATCTTATTAATAACCCAGGAAATGAAAATTACTACCAAGTTGGCAATAAAAAGACTGGCAAAATCTAGTATAGACTAAGATGTAGAACATCAAAGCTTCCATATACTGCTGGTGAGAGTAGAAAGCAGTGTACAACCCTTTTGGAAAACAGATTACATTATTTAGTATGTTGAAGGTACCCTATGACTGAAGCAATTTATCCCTTGGTAGCATACCCTAGAAACTGGTGAATGTGCACACTAGGAAATATGCTAACAATGTTTATAGCAGCATTGCTCACAAAAACTAAAAATTGAATATAATCTAAATGTCCATCAACAACAGTGATATATTCATACAGTTAAATATTATCAAGCAATGAAAATGAGCAGCAACCAAACAGATGAACCTTATAATGTTGGGCAAAAGCTGGCATAAAAAATAAGCACATAGGTTTGATTTATTAGAAATTTAAGAACTATATTGTTTTGGAATTCACACTTAGGTGGTAAAACCACACAGAAGCCAGGACCATGGCTGCTTCAGAGAGGATGGGAAGGAGGTTACATATGAAGGGCCACAGAAAGGCTTCTGGATACCATGGATTTTCTACTTCTTGAGAGGTTTAAAATTACTCAGTGAAAACTGATGCTTAATGCACTTTTCTGCATGCTACAAAAAGGTTCTTGAAAAATTCTATAGAACTGGGATTCAGTTATCATGGAAAAGATTTCTGATTTTGTTTTGTTTCTTCCTCTGGTTCTCTCTCTCATCCTACCATTGAAGAAAGCAGTGTTTTCCTATTTAAAATAAACTTTACTAGTGATGTATAAAACCTATAGAAAAGTACATAGATACTCATCATCGGTGTGATGAATTATTCACAAAATGAACACCCTGGTTTGAGTGTTAGAAGCATACGTGGGATGTGCAAGTAAATGAACTATGCATCATCATTTTAGAAGGTCAATAAAGACTGACACCAAACAATGAAAGTGTGCAATTTACATATGAGGTAAATAACACGATACTGTTTTAAGAGTTAAAAGTGTTCATTTCTCAAGAGTAGAAATGGGGGATGAAGATGGAATGGGGCAGGTCTTATTTTCTCCATGATTTGTGTATTTGATGTTTTAGATTTTATATATATAACATATATTGCACTTTTAAAAACGTTTAGTATTTAAATAAATGAACCAACATCTGTAATCTGTCCTCTCATTCCAGATAAGATCTTTATCATCCTTTCATCCTTTTAAATGTTCATTCAGATTTTTTTTTTGTTTAAATCACCTTGAATTTTAATATTACCTTAAAGATGTTGTTTTAAGTTATGCCTCTATTTAGGAATTATTTCTAAATTGTGTTAACTTTTTTAGCCACATTATAAATTTTTCTTATCTATACATTATACTGGTATTTTTTACCCATAGTAGACATAGAATTGACTATCCCATGTCTTCCTGTTTTCTGAATATTTTCTTATTTTGTTTTTGGTGGAATACATCTTCAAGTAACACTTTCAGAAAGGATTTGTGAGTATAAATAAAACCCGTTATTTCAGTTCTTTGCTCATACGAAAACACTGCTGATTTGGGTAGATTTCTAGATAGTCTAAGCTTTAAGTGAAATGCTAATTTCTGTACAAAATTCTCTAATCAAATAGAAATCTTTACAGGGAAATGAAATCATTTCAGCAGAAATTCCTTCCCTTCTAACTTGCTACACATTTATCATAGTACCCATTATCTTTCCTAGTATACTGCACTGAGTTTGAATGAACCTGACTTTTCCTTTACAAGGATGTGAAATGGCTTAGAGATCAAGGATCTAGCATTTGGCAGTGTCTTAACGCTTAGTTGGCTTTCAAGGTTTGTTCTTTTCTTAAATGATAAAGGGAAAGGAGAGCATAAGAAGAGAAATGGTCTCTACATTAGTAGCAGGGGAAAGATTCAAGATAATGTGAAATTCCTGCTAAGTCTTAAGGGTTGGTTGGTTCATGGAGATACTTTGTTTTTGTTAAAGGGATTTTGTTGGAGAAAGACAAAATAAGATTCCAAGTAGAGAGAAAGTCGCCAAGATACAAGATGTGTGAAGATATGCGATGTGCTTGTGAGAAAAGAAACTTAGTGTACCTAAAACATGGGTCAGTGTGGCAAGGTATAAAGGCCTTACAATGTCAAGATCAGCCCATTTAATGAGTTTCTATGTGGTCTTGTAGAAATGAGGAAATATTAAGGTTTACCCTCTCTGGGATATCTATGTCCTCATAGATAAAACAAAAAAAAATTAGTTATGATCAGTGATTTTTCAAACATTTTCTAAAAAAGCAACGGAACCCTTTCCTTCCCCCACCCCATGTGTGCACACCAACTTTTAGGTTGCAATCGAACTTTGTTAAAAGGGAAACTGTTCTAGTTAGAATTAGGATTTGAAACCTAGATCCAAGCCAATTTATTCCATACCTCTTCTGCTTCCCCTTCCTTTACAACGCAGCCACTGAAGAAGCCAAAGACTGTAGAAAACAAGCAGAAACATTGCAAGACAAGTGGTT
>PVKH010007445.1:0-5000 GCA_004027955.1 Chaetophractus vellerosus | reverse complement strand
CTCTTATTACATTAAAATATAGGGGCTAGTTGCATTAAAAATACTCTAAAGAGAAAAAATATCACTAATGATATTCTAATAGTGTTCAGTACCAAGAGAAACTCATTAACTATTGCATGTTTCCATGCCACTTCCTCAAAAAAACTTGCAAGCAAAGTCATTACCAAAATTCCTTCATCAAAATAAAAAAAAAGCAATCTTTAACCATTAAGAACTACAATGTTCCATGCAACAGTGACCCCAGTTTAGACAGAAGACCCCAATGTACATAGGTCAAACATGTAAGCAAGTAAGTTTAAGCCAGATTTCACCATTGTCTTAAAGGTAAAATTTTATTTTATGCAACTAGCCATCTGTATATTTCCCCATCTCCATTTTGACTTAGGTTTACTAAAGTTTTTCATTCTTCTATAAAGTTCATTTTTTAAATATGGTTTAAAGGGTTTCTTGTGGGTCTTACATTTGGTGATTAGTTAGCAGTGTGCTGGCCATCTTTGGTTTGTAAAGGATGTCTTAACCATGAACTAGCAAAGGGCCTAAAATCAACTTTACTTAAAATTCTTGTATTTTTCTTTTATTCAACCTTTCATCTATACTATATCACTGCACATTAATTAGAACCGCACATCACAAAATTGCACAGGGATTACAAATATTACATCCAGTCTGCATAAAATCGAATTCCACTACCGACCAGATCACAAAATGGCTGCACTCTCTAATCTAAAACTAATTTGCATATTGTACACATGTAGGACAATTTTTTTAACTTGAAGTCACAATAATGCATGCAAGTTTGCTTTTTTTTTTAAACAAATTTTATAATTTGTTCATGCTACCTAAATTCAAGAGAGCTGTTTTGAACATTTGCAATACCTCACCTCGTTAGTTAATAATTCTAGTGCATGCATATGGTGTATACAGGTAAGTAAACATGCATTTTTTTTTTCACATTCTAAAACTATGGCAGTTTAGGCCATATTGTGCTGCCTGCATTTTATCTGCAATGCAGTGTCTTTAACATTTTCAATCCCGTATTAATAGGTGGCATTTACACATAACACCTAAATAGCAGCAAAGCTAATACAGCTTGTGATTAAAAATGTTTAAAAATAGCTAATAAATCAGATTATCTTGAGGTATTATTTCTTGCAAGTCAAAATGGAGAGCAAAAAAACCAACCCTAATTTTTAGTTTATGTATACACTGAAAATAGCAACAATAAAAATAAGCATTTGTAGCAGACATATTCCATCTTCACTATTATTTTGCTACCTTTGGTAAATTACTGGGGCAGATCTTGAAGTTAAAAACCCATGTTTAGAAATAAGTGCACGCTTCACCCACAATATAGCAGCAGACTGTGTTGCCCCTACGCAAAACATTCTCATATCTAATTTTAACTTTACATATAAAAATAACTTGGAGAAATACAAAAAAACATTTTTATTTTAACATGAAAATATCACAAAAATTAGTAAGCCTGAGATGTAGGGTTTTGGTGAAAAACAAGAGGCTTGCAGTGTTTTGGCTGCTGATAAAGATGCATGTATTGATAGCTGGGGTGAAAAGCAGAAGAATGCACTTATTTCTTCTGCACGTCAGTATCTTCAAACACAGTAAGCCACATGCACCCTTTCTTTCTTTAACCAGAGGCTGGTTTGCTATTCTTAGTTCCAGCGAAAGTGGATCTGACGCGGGCGATCAGCACCTTCCTTTACCAATGGCTTATGGAACTCACGTCCTGCACGAGAGTGGATATTTGCCCAACAAAACTCACAGTAATACTGCAGGCAGGTGACGTTGGCACAAAAGAAAGGAGCAAATTTTCCACCACAGCGCGCACCCTGGCATTCATCACACATCTGGTCATCTAGCACATATGGCTTCACCTCCACCTACAATAAGAGCAAACAACTGTTTCATTAGGTTTTGCTTCAGAAAGTAAATGTAGAAGTTGTTTAAAATGTTTATACAGTGTTTTTTTTTTTTTTTTAAAAAAGGACCAGCATTAAAAGTTGAGAAAGCAGGAAATTTCCCTGGGAAACAGCTTGCCATACATTATAGATTTTAAAATTTTTGTATGATGTTTCATGTTCATAATTGCACATGTGATTACACTGAGTACTTAATTTGGTAATTTTATTTCATTTTGAGATATGTTTTCTTCAGAAAGCTGTATATTGAATAGTGTTTAATATATTTTCTAAAGGTAGAAAATGCTTTCAAAAGCTATAAAAATCGAATGGATTTGTAAAACATTTCACCCTCACCTTTTCTTTAAGCAACATTTTTAAAGCAACCGTATGTTAGTATTTTCAGAGATGGGGGTGACTTTCAGTGAAAAAGAGAAGGAATATTAAGTTGTCCTTAAAGAGAAATGGTTTACACACCCTTTCTCCCCCATTCCAATGACACATGTGAGATGACATTACCCTAACAGTGACTGTCTGGCAGTGCTTCACTACTGCAGGTGGAAACTGCACCCTGCTTGTAAATACCTTGCGTAGACCAAACAGAACTGTGGATAATCGTACTTAAGGGCATTTCTGGACTTCAGTGAATTTACAAGATATAAATTACAAGTCTCAAGATGACTGCCTGACTCAGTAGAAGACCTCAGCCTCTAGAGGCAGCTCTGAACTGCTAAACTCTTAATCTCGGTTTCCACATCTGTAAAATGAGAAAAATAACAGAACTTGCCTCAAAGAGTTGTAAGGATTAAATTATGCATGTAAAAGCATTTTGGACAGTGCTTGGACATGGTAAATACTCCATAAGTTAGTGTTAACTGTTTTTAGTTGAGATAGCCTTCTTCCTATTGCTTAATAATAACCTTATGAATGGAAGGTTATCACCTTTCTCTGGCTGAAGAGTGCCAGACACCCTAAGATCTCAGCCTTCCTTTACTAGAGGAGAGAAAATTGAGCGTTTGAAAGTGAAGGGCTTTCTTCCCAGGTCAATAACAAGAACAAGTGTTTATGGGCTTGATTTAAGAGAAAGTAGAGTTTTTCCAAGATAAGAAATAATGACCCAACCATTTATTTTCTGAATATATTCCAGGTATCAAGATATTTTTAAAGTTCCAGGTGATTTCAATGTGCTGCCAAGACTGAGAACCACAGGACTAGAGGAAGTCTAAGGTTTAAATAAGTTCAAAAAGTCTATGTATGCATGTCTGAATAAAAGCAGAGCTCTTCTTCTTAACATACTTCCTCCCTCCCTCCCTTTCTCTCTCTGGCAATATTTTAAGTGACGATGCAAACAAAGACGCCACTGTGTTTATTCACTGAACCTATGCAGTACCTCTTTTATAAATTGGATGGTTGGGTAATTAACTTGATGACTACTTCTAGCATTGTGGTCTAGTCAATTTGTACTAATCATCACCCCATCCCCTCAAATCTTCTAATGGGCAGATTGCTTCTGAGAGGAGGTGTGAAGAAATTGTCACATTGGGAACCTAAGTTCCAACTCAAGTTATATCTACTAATTTACATAATTAAAAGTTCATTTACCTCAGGTTAGTAAATCTCATCTGGGCCATACATGTAAAAATGATTCGTTCAGAATGCTAACTACAGATAAGAAATATTCTCAGAATTTAGGTGGAAATATATTTGTGAATGAACAATTGAGCTGATTTTCACTTCTTTTCCCTATTTTAGTTGGTCCTAGTAACTACTTAACAGGGTGGCTTTCAGTATCATTCACAGGACTTCTTAGAAATTCTTATTGTGATGGCCCAGGTAAAGCTACTAAGGAGCAAATATTTTAAAGTTCAGGGAAATTATTTTAGGGGAACATACACAGTGTAATTTTATTTCAGATTTTATGACAAATTGAAAAACAGCAAATACTTATATAACAATTATGTGTTAAGCTCTGCCCTGAGTGCTTCTACATATGTGAATTCGTTTCATCCTCAAAGTAACTGTGATGTAGAAACTATTATTATTTTCCATTTTATAAATGAGGACACAGAGGCATAGAGAAGGTTACTTGGCCCAGGATTACAGAGTAAATAGTAGAAATGGGATTAAGACCTTAAAGCCTGATAAAAATTTGAATGTCTTTAAAATGATATTTGTATTTTTCATGTCATAACTACAGTTTCAAGTATGCTGAAGTATTTTACATTTCAAGGTTATTTTGATGGAATATTTTTTAATGCTAAGAATTAAAGGTCTACAGAAAACAAACACTGGGAATTTATATGATATTACTAACTCCTTAGGGTAGTAAGCTTTGGATCAGCACTTTATTATAGGATGTCATTTCACAAGATGCAAACTTACACGTTTATCAATATCACCATGCTGAAGTTGAACAAACCGAGCACTGATGGCAGCAATATAGCTCTGCTGATTGGAGAAAGCAACTCGCCCAGCACCTTTTGGATATTTTAGCTCAGGATCTGTATCAATTCCTGCATAACAAACTCCACCATACAGCCGGTCCATTATCATAGCGAGTTCCACTTCAAAAGGAAAAGACGTTCATATCACATTTGAGAGAAGAACACAGTAAATCAATAATTTTTAAGTACTTTAAAGAGTAAAAGTAAATAGGATAAACACATTGGACAAAGAGTAGGATGACAAACAACAGACAGACTCACCACTACCACATCTACCTGCTTACCAGCACTGAACTACCATATACTCTGTTTTCATGCTCTTTTCTAAATCCCACCCTTTCACTTGCATATTAGATCCTGTCCACTCTCACTGAAAAAGGACATTGGTTCAGAATTCTGCTACCTCACTGGTAATTCCTTCTTAGTCTTCCTTGCTAGTTCCTCCTCAAATTGACTTTTTAATGTCAGCATGTCATAAGTTTCTGTCCTTGGACCTCTACTCTAGTCACGGCTTTGGTGATTTCATCCTGTCTTCTGCCAAGGTTTTGAATACCATCTTTATGTTTTCAGCTCCTAAATTCATATCTCCAGCCTGAACCTCTCCCCTGCACTCCAGACTCATATATGCAACAGCCTACTA
>PVKH010007444.1:0-20218 GCA_004027955.1 Chaetophractus vellerosus | reverse complement strand
CTGCTGCCCTGAGGCCAATGCTACCAATGCTGAGTCTCTCTGGGCATAAAGTCTAGTCTCTGTCTATCTCAATTTCTTCCTCTGTAAAATGAAGCTTTCTTGATGGTTTAATTTCTATTTCAATAGTTTTTCAGGTCTTCCCTAGTACCTTTACCTCACTATAATACACAAACAAAAGGATTCACAACTCTTTCCACCTCTTAGATTTGCTTCTTCTTCAAATGACGCTCCCAAATCCAGAGACTACAACTTTTCTTCCTGGAAGCCACGATCCTTTGAGTTCTAAAAATGTCCATCCCTAAATGGAACACTACATAGATTTGCACAAGAGAATTCTGAAGTTACATATAGTAGTTTGTTGTCTTTGGAGGAGTTTCTTTCACTTATGTCAACAAAAAGACGTTGGGCATCTACTCTGTGCTGGGCACTGTGCTGGGGCTTTGGTAGGGTGAATGAGCCTTGTCTTTTAATCTACTTGAGCTCCTAGCACGGCAGGGAGACAGGCAGTAGTAGTAACCACTTAAAACCACAAGCAATGGTGCTGAGAGAGCCACTTTTTCATGGAGGGTGAGTATAATGTAAAAGAATGGTATTATCAAGGCCAGGCCATGAAGGAAAAGTAGAATTTCTTCAGGTGAGGACATTCTGGGCAGGGGATATAGCATGAGCAAAGGAAGCAAGGCTGGAAAGTTCTAGGTAATATAACACACTGCAAAGTCTTTCTGGAAATGTCTAAATTATAAGTAAAGGAAAGGTACCTAGCACTTGTAATATTTCTTATCTGTGAAGTCTGCTTGATGCTCAAAATTCATCTTTCACTAAACAAGACCTTTTATTCTTTGAAGCACAAAGCTTTCTCTTTCTTTCCTTCTTTCCTCCCTCCCTCCCTCCCTCTCTTTCTTTCTTTCTTTCTTTCTTCCTCTCTCTCTCTCTCTCTAAATGCATGTTTTTAGATAGGGAAATACAGTCCTTGGGAGAAGTAACCTATTTAAGACTGGGCAAAGGTTAATGACCTGACCTCTGCAAATGGCCATGTTGGAGGCAGATCTCAGAATTTCCATTTCTGTATTAGCATCAGACCACCCATCTAATAAAGCCAACCCCATGTCTTGGTTTTGAGCATTTGAAAATGGAAAGAAATGTGACAGGTCAAAATCTCAGATTCCCTTGGCTTTCCGATTTCTTGCAAATCCACATAAGGCTCACATATCACTTTCCTCTCATGTTGTCGGCATCTGTATTTGTTTGGTCGTTGTGTGAGTGATGAAAACTTAAAAGCTATGTTGATATGTACAGCATATGGAAAACCACTCGAAGGTTCACTCTGCCCTGAAAGGACTAGAGGCACATATACTCGTTCTTATATACCCAAACAGACCTATTTGTCCACTTGTGCACATACTCAACATCACTAGACATTTGTTTAAAAAACAGTGTGTTGTGTGCTGACTTGATGGGAAGCCACGGGCTAAGTTCTCAGACACTGGCCAAAAAGAGATGGGATCTAACCCATCCCTAGACCACAAGAAAAATACTTTCAACCACAGAGCTGGCTGCAAAATATTCTTTTTGTAGGAAACAAAATGTTTCCAGCCCTGTTTTTTTTTTTGGTCCTTTTCACTGTTATTGAATAGGAAAGGCAAATGCTTAAGCAAGAGGCCAAGTAAACATCTAGGGAAACCAAAACTAGGCTCCTTTTCTGGGAGAGTAGAACACAAGAGTGAATGAGTGGCACGAGAGATAAGCTCCAGGCCTTTAGGAGCTTTTGGGGAACAGCAATGTAGGCAATTCTTTATGTGTTTATGACCCCAGTTTAATCCCACTCTACTGCAGCTTCACTTTTTAATTAAGTGGACCTCAAAAGTTATTTAACCTTTCTGAGACTGAGTTTCTTTCTTTTTTTTTTTTTTAAGATTTATTTTATTTATTTATTCCCCCCACCCTTTGTTGTTTGCGCTCCCTGTCTTCTCTCTATGTCTGTTCGTTGTGTGCTCCTCTTCTTTTTAGGAGGCACGAGGAACTGAACCTGGGACCTCCCATGTGGTAGGGAAGTGCCCAATGGCTTGAGCCACCTCCAGTCCCAAGACTCAGTTTCTTAAGTGTCAAATGTGAATAATAATAATGTTAATGTCATAGGTTATTGTAAAGAGTAAATGAGACATACACAAAAGTAGCACAATGCCCAGCACGTAGTAGGTCCCCAGGAAATAGAAGTTATTTACGTAGGCCACTAGAGAATTATTTTCATGGACTGTTAGAAACAAAAGATTCCGAGAGAGTAATACTCCAGTCTCCATATTTTATAAATAAGGCAACAGTTTTAAAAGAGATGAAATCACAATTACGTGATTATACCAAATACCACTGATGGCATACTTTGGATGAGTTGTATGTTTTATTAATATGTATCAATAAAATTGATTTGTTTAAAAAAATAGAGACGAAATCACCCAGATAATAGTAGGCTCTGAGCTAGGACTCTGTAGACTGGATGTATCACAGAGTACACAATGTACTGTCATTTGGCAGTGGAATCTCAGACTTCAATGTACCTAGGAATCACCTGGGGAATGTGTAAAAATGCAGATTTCTAGGCTAACCTACAGAGCTTCTGATTTAGTCTGGAAAGACCCAGGAGTTTGAATTTTTAACAAGCTCCCCAGATGGATTCCAAGAAGTATTCCTCTGACCATTCTTCATGAAATTCTACAAGAGAAAGCCATCAGTCAAATAAAAAACTGAGCAGAGGTTGCAGTCTGTGGTATATCACAAACAATATGGCAAGCCTCACCATAGAGAATGAAGACTATTCCCATCATACAAAATAGTAAATGAGATACAGCATAGCATTGCTTCTTCTTCATAGAACCAGAACATGCAATCATCTTCTATATCAGTTAACTATTTTATAGAAGAGGAACCTATGACTCAGAGTCAGTCAAAGATCACAAATCTACTTAGGGCCAGAGCTAGAACTTATCTCTAAAATATCATCTTTTCCATGGTGGAGAAACTTTATTTCTAGGTACCTAAAGGTGAAGACAGGGGATTTACGTATGTATGTTATACACCAGAATCCTTGAATTAATCTTAATGGCTGAAAGAGTTAAAATATCATTCTAGCTTTTCAATTTACTCGAATGTAAAAGCCCTCCATGTTATTTCTAGGGCTATAATTCATTCCATAGAGTTTCTTTTAGGCTAAAAGAAACTTGGTGAGAAAAAAGGACTAGCAGCGTCATACAAGGCTGGACATGTCAGACACACAAAAATTGTGGTACACTAGTGCATATCAATTGCTTCCTTTTCATTAAAATCTTATTCTTCTAATAGAAAACATATACCTGGATCCAGAGTCTATAATGTTCTGTGCATCATCAAATGACCACCTAAGTATCCTGGTTAATGTTTATTGTGTTTAAGAAATTGGGGGCTTTTTAGCCCAAATAAGTCAATGTGGCACTGGATTAGAGTCATTCTCAAAAGTATGGAGTTTCAGCTTTTCCCTGTAGTGATGGAACATGTAATAGTCTCTTAGCAATTTCTGGGGCTTCACCCCCACAGACTAGAAATGACTATTACTTTCTACTTCTTGGTCCAATGTTGAAGGATATGAGAAGGCACACAAGTACAGCTCATCTAGTTCTATTTTTCTTTAATGAATGATTTAACTGAGATACCAATAATCTCTGTCCATCAATAAAGTTGCTATGAAATGTGGATAACACAGCAAAGTGAAAGTCATGGCCTTTTGGGAGAAAATCAGTTATATATTCTGCAGTTGGATGATGCCTACCCTCCCAAGAATCTGAGGATGCCCCAATTATTTAAGTTGGTAGCAGTGGCCTAAAGAAAGATTTATTATGGGACCAGCTGTAGCCCAGTTGGTAGGGCGCTGGTTTACCACATAGGAGGCCCCGGGTTCGGTTCCTGGGGCCTCCTCAAGTGGGCAGACCGCCTTGAGAAGGCAAGCTGCGGCAGGCAGGGCAAAGCCTCCGTGGGCAGGGCAAAGCCGCCAAGCCCCCGCGAGCAGGGCAAGCTCACGCCGTGCAGTGAGCTGACTAGGCGGGTCACCGCACGGGGGTGGGGGGGCCAAGCAGACACGAGAATGAACACAGCAAGAACAAGCAGAAAGGGAGGGGATATGTAATAAATAAAAAATAAATCTTTAAAAAAAAAAAAAAAAGGAAGAAAGATTTATTATGACTTAGGCCAATCTTAACCACCATTATTATTGGCCAAATAAGGTCCAAAGGAGTGGGTTACAGAATTTTCCTTACAGAATCTAAGGTGGAATCTGAATTAGAATTTAAATACTTTGCTAACCACTTGACCATTCGTTCTCTCCTGGAGAGAATTATGGTCTTTGGAATTGCTCCTGTGTTCCATGTCATCAGTGCATTCAGAGAATGCCAACTTCTCTCCTACGACTCAAACCCATTAAAGGATGGGAGATTGCCATGCTTTCAGTAAGAGAGAGGCAGGGTTTGGATGTAAGTGTACAGATCCTGGAACATTTCAACATACCTCTTTTCAGAGGAGGTTCTGTTGGTTTCAAACCCCAAACCCCACAAGACATTATTTCCAGCCACTAAAATGCTTCCTAAGCTTAGATACATCTGGAAAGTTTTGGAAAATCCCACTGGAAGGAGACTGGGACAAGAGAGCTCCTTTTCTCATGCCATTCAGGAAGTACTGCATAAAATGTTTGCTCTATAAGAGCCCAGCCCAGAAGCCCAACTCTCGGGGCTAGAGAACCATGGTAGACAGAGAAGGCTTTTGGGGAACAGAGTAAATGGAGACTAAATTTGGGGTTTTATATTAACCATGTGCCAACCAGAGAGGTTATGAAGACCCATAGAACCAGAAAACGCAATCATCTTCTATACCAGTAGAAGGGCCATCTCCTAGGTAGTTTAAGAGAGAGAATTTAATGTTGGAAACTAGTTAGAACAGAGTAAATGGAGACTAAATTTGGGGTTTTATATTAACCATGTGCCAACCAGAGAGCTTATGAAGACCCATAGAACCAGAAAACGCAATCATCTTCTATACCAGTAGAAGGGCCATCACCTAGGTAGTTTAAGAGAGAGAATTTAATGTTGGAAACTAGTTAGAAGAGCTGAAAGGAAAATTGGGGACAGTGAGGGAACCCAGAGATCAGAAACAGCAAGAAGCTACCACCATCACTAGAGCTGAAGGGACAAAGGAAGAGGTGCTGTTACTAGAGCCCAGAGGCTGGAGCTGCCCAACTGGAGCTGGAACCACAAAGGGAGGTGCTAATTGGTAGGAAATACCATGGCTTCTCCCATGCATCTGCCCTTAAGTCCTCTCTCCAGTGCCCAAAACTAAACAGAGTACCTGAAAAGGGAGCCTGGGAAATATAGTGTCAAGCAGAGCAGGGGAAAGGCAGGGAATGTTAAGAGCAAATAAGCAATTGACTGCATGCCCCACTAAAGCAGAGGCTCCCAATTTGTAGAGGGGAATCTTTTAGAAAATCTTGAAGCCTAAACTGGATAGTTCTCCAAATTAGTTACTGATACCACACCATTGGACTTCAAGTTTGCCAGAATGTTCCAGAGAGGGAGGCACAGCTATCGTCAGGGTTCTATCTTCCCTGAGATATGGGACTTCACTGCAAATAGTAAAGCCCCTGTTTGCACCTACTTTTCCCTTTCCCCAGCAGATGTTCCCAAAATTTCAAATTTCACATATCCTGATGACCATTGTCTCTTTATAGAGACAGGGTTCTAAAAGAAAGAAATAGCATGGAGAGTGGAAACAAAGGGAATTATGGGATGGAAGCAGTGATGGGGGATGGGGAAAAGAGAAAATTTTGATTCAAGATTCTGTGCAGAGCGAGTTGTTCCAGGGTTCTATCTCCTACAGAAGTTCTAAACAACAAACAAGAGCTAGCAGAACCATCTTTCTCAAAGTTCTAACAAATAGTGAAAGGGTTGCAGTAACAGGGCAAGTGGTGAATCAAGAAAAATGCAATTTAAAAATCATAGGAAATTCTCCCTGTGTTGCCCTGGCTGGCCCTTCCCCTATCCATTCACTGGCCTGGTGTGGAGCCAGCCCACGCTTCCAGTGCAGATCCCTGGTCCCAAATCTGGAGGGGGCAGAGTAACCCTCATGCACATGTTGGGAGCATGTATGTCTGTGCCAATCTGTCTGGTGTCAGCCTGAATGACTGAACCAGGATATTAATTATGAGCTCACCATCCCAGAAGACGGACTGTGTATAGAAGGCAGCCTATAGAGCTCTCCTATAGAGTACTGCAGGAAAACAGTCAAATTGCAGTTGTTTGTGGCACAGGTTTGCTGGCTATGGAATACAATTCAGTGCCTGGGACTCTGAAGAAGTTCAATTTCCTAGGGAAGAGGGGAAATGCAAATCTGTGTAAAGGGGGGATTTCCTAGGGCCATGTGTCCATGCCAGGACAAGATGCATGCACAGGAAAGATCAGGGAGGACTCTACAATTGTGCCTCGGGTTATTCTTTAAACTTATTGTTAAGACAGCTAAGCTCTGAAGGAGTGCACTTGCACAGGCTAATTGGCAAAGACTGAGAAAGGTGTTCTTTTCTTTTTCATTCTTTTTGTTGCTGTTGTTAGCTATTGGCATTCAAGGAAATCTGTTATAACACTAGCTGGACACAAACTTAAGGAAGAGATACATGCCTCAGTGTCTAAATTTCAGTGATAACACATTAAAATATTAAAATGTCCAGGTTGCAAAAAAAGATCACAAAACATACAAATAGGAAACAATGGCACATGCAAAGGAGCAGGATAAAGAATTACAACTGTCAATGAGGAAGACCAGAGCTTGGACATACCAGACAAAATCATTTAAAAAGAGTCCTAAATATGTTTAAAGAGCTAAAAGAAAACATGGGCAAAAAACTAGAGGAAATCAGGAAAACAATACATGAACACAAAGAGAATGACAATAAAGATATAGAAAAGGAACCAAAGACAGTTGAAGATCAGAGTAACAGAAATAAAAAATTCCCTTGAGGAGTTCAATAGCCGATTAGAGCTGACAGAATAAAGAATCAGTGAGCTTGAAGATAAGACATTTGAAATTATTCAGTCTGAGGAGGAATGAATGAAGAAAAGTGATTCTGATAGACCAGTGGGACATCATCCAGAATACCAATATGCACAGTGTGGGAGCCCCAGCAGGAGTAGAAAGAAGGGGACAGAAAGAATATTCAAAGAAATAATGGCTGAAAACTTCCTAAATTTAATGAAAGACCTGAGTGTATATATCCAAGAAGCTCAATAAGATCCTACAACCAAATAGATTCACACCAAGACATATAATAAACTGCCAAAGATAAAGGGAGAATTCTGAAAACTGTAAGAGAGAAGTAATGTTTTATGTACAAGGAAGCCTCAATAAGACTAAGTGCTGATTTCTCATCGGAAACCATGGAGGTGAAAAGGCCATGAGCTGACAGATTTAAAGTGCTGAAAAGAAAAAAGTGCCAACCAATAATTCTATATCTGGCAAGTGCCTTTCAAAAACGAGGGAGAGATTAGGACATTTCCAGGTAAACAAAAGCTAAGGGAGTTCATCACCACTAGATGGGCCTTAGAAGAAATGCTAAAGGGAGTTCTTCAGGTTGTGAGAAAAGGACACTAGATAATGGATTGAAGCTGCATGAAGAATAAAGATCTCTGGTAGATAATGACATGAGTAAATATAAATGCCAGTATTATTGTATTTTTGGTTTATAACCCCACTTTTTACTTTCTATGGGATCTAAAAGGCCAATGCCTAACAAGTAATGATAAATCAATGGTTTGGATTTATACTTTATAAATATGTAATTTGTGATAAGAACTACATAAAGGTGGGGAGATAGAGGTGTATAGGAACATAGTATATGTATGTCATTGAAGTTAAGTTGGTATCAAACCAAACAAGATTTTTATAGATTTAAGATATTAAATTTAAGCCTCATGGTAATCACAAAGAGAATATTGGGAAATATGCACGGACAGAAATGAGAAAGGTTGCTAAAGGGTTCACTACAAAAATGGGCAAAGGACTTGAGTAGCTTTTTCTTCAAACAGGATGTATAGAAGACCAATGAGCACATGAGAAGAGGATCAAAATCATTGGCCTTTGGGGAAATGTAAACAATAGCCACAGTGAGTTACTACTAAAAACACAGAAAGTAACAAGTACAGATCAGAGTGTGAAAAATGGGAACCTTAGTACATTTTTGGTGGGTATGTGGTGGGTATGTGAAAAGGTGCAGCCACTGTGGAAAACAGTTTGGTGGTTCCTCAGGAAGTCAGACAAGGAACTACCAATCCCACTGGCAATCCCACTTCAAGGTATATACCCAAAAGAATTGAATGTAGAGATTTGGACAGATATTTGCTCACCAATGTTCACAGCAGCATTGTTGACAGTGACCAGGGAGTAGAAGCAACTTAAAAGTCCATCAGCAGATGAATGGATAAACAGAATGTGGTGTAGACATATAGTACAATACTGTTCAGCCCTTGAGAGGAGTGAAATTATGATGCATGCTGCTATATGGATAAACCTTGAAGACAACATTTTGACTGTAGTCAGACACAAAGGGACAGATATTGTATGGTTCTACTTTGATGAAATAACTGGAATGTGCAAATTAATAAAGATAGAGAGTTGAGTACAGGTTGCTAGGATGGGGGAGTAAGAAAAAAGGGAAAGTTCATGCAGGGTTTCTGTTTAGGGTGATGGGAAAGTTCTGGTAATGGATGGTGGTGAGGATATCACAGCATGGTGAGTGTGATTCATCCACTAAATTGTATGTTTGGGAGTGGCTGAGATAGGAAAGTTCATATTGTGTATATTTTAAAAAGAGGGAGATTAAAGAGATAATAACAACTAGAAACAATACCTGATCCTGGCTGGATCTAATGGAATAAAAAATGCCAGGACATTATAGGGACATATGAAAAATTGGAATATAGACAGAAAGCTTTATATCAATGCTAAATGTCTTGAACTAGATAACTATACTTAAGGTGGTTACAGACGTCAACATCCTTGTTCTTGGGAAACGCACATGTTACTGAAGGAGCATGATGTATACAACTTACACTGTAAAGTTGGGAAAATAGATAAATAGAAAGAAATGGCAAATGTGGCTGAATGTTAAAAATTGGTGGATCTGGGATTCTGGATGGGAGGTACGTTGGAGTTCTCTATACGGGTTTTGTATTATTTTTGCAATTATGCAAAAATCTTGCAAAAATTTTGCAAACTGTCCTGTAAATTTGAAATTACTTCAAAAAATAAAAAGTTTAAAAAATTAAATTAAAAATATTTCTGAACCGTTATAAGAATGGTTTTCTGATTTCTAAGCTAATTTCTGATGGTTGTCATTGAGATCTGGATGGATGAGTGGAAGGCAGCTTAGGACAAAGCATGTCCAAAGCAGGCCCAGTTATTGTCTCCCTCCCAGGGCCATTCTTTCTACTGTACTATTTTGGTGAAACAAACCCTCCTTCCCACACACTTCCAGATCTTTTCTCTCTGTGCTTAAATACTCTTGATTCTGCCTCCTTACCATTTCATATCTCTTCCCCTTCTTCTCCATCTTAATGGCCACTGCCTCAGTTCAGGACCTCATTTCTCTGCAACCTGTTTCAATTCCTTCCAAACCCAGGTAGCAAACTCTTGTCTAAGAGAACCTTGTAAAATACCAATCAGATATCACAGCCTCACTTAGAAATCTTTCATTGGGACTTCTGAGAACCTTCAGGATCAGTCTGTTTTGCCCTTCCTTTCCTTGCTTTATCTTTAACTACAGGCTCTAGCTCCCACCCTTCTGCCCTCCACCCCATATCCTTCCCTGTAGCATTAAAGAAGAGGCATTTGCAGTTCATACCTCAGAGGCCTTTGTTTATATAGCTTCCCCAGCCTCCTACCGCATCTACCTAGGGTATCTACTGATACAACTTTGGTGACTTATCTCAAATATCATACCCTCCTCCAATTCCATGACCATTCCTTCCCTGCTGAGAGTTTGGACCATTCCAATATTGATGCCCATGCTGTATACTGTCACAGTTCCCTAAATACCTTCTTGTATTTATTGACATGTCCTTTTCCTTCTACTAGATGGTACAGTTCTTCAGGGTAGGAATATGGGCTATTTTTTACTTCATATGCCTAGTATTTGACAAGCAATTATTTACCTAGAAAAGATTTGGAGGATGAAAAGAAGGAAGAAGAAAGGGAAGGACAGAGGGAAGTGAAGGTGTCCAAGAAAAAGAATACTTCATTATCTTGTCTAGATGAAAATACAAGAGTTATGAGAGAATTTACGTCTATGGTTAGAGAACACACAAAGGACTAGTATTATAATTACAGTCTCTCGAATATTTATTATTAAAGATTTTAAGCTGTAACATATACCTTAACTTAATCGAGGAAAAATATTAGACTTTTAGCAGATGAAAAAAAGTGACCAAGACTTCACAGATACTATGGCAGTTGCTCATCCAACATATTTCAGTTGGTTTTCTTTGAATATACTTGGCTTTTGGACAACTATAACATGTAGTAAGAACTCCGCAGTAGGGTCCTAGAGACAAATGAAGCCTTTGGTAGAAATTCCTGCTGTTTAAGTCAAACTGAAATGATAGGTAAGTCCCTGAGGAGGCCTGGTTTTCTTAATGCAATGGGATCAAATGCTGACAGACCCTTAGCAGAGCCTTTACAGAGATCTCAGAACAAGGTCTAAGTGAGATGATGGGGGAGGGGGAATGCAAGGCCAGAGCCAGCATGGAGTCACAAGTAGGAAATGGAGATCAGTCACAAAGAAGAGCCCAACATTCCAATATAGGTCAGAGTGATAGTTTGAAGTTGGGTGGCCCCCAAAAGATCATGTCCTTAGAGTTAATCCATTCCTATAGGCGTGAATCTATTGTAGGTGGGACCTTTTGATTAAATTACTTTGATTAAGGGCCTCTGATTAGATTACTTCAGTAAGGCATAATCCAGGTAGATTTTGCTCTTCTTACTGGAGTCCTTTATAAATGGTATGGATATGGCGAGACAGAGCCAAAAGAAAGGCCCAGGAGTTCAGAGAGGAACCTACAGAAGCTGAGAGAGAAAGCCATGAAAGCAAGAAGCTGAAAGCAATGGAACCTGGGAGAGAGGAAGCCACAGAAGGAGCAGGCAGAAGCTGAAAGCACTGGAGCCTGGAGGAGAAGGCAGAGACCAGCAGATGCCACCATGTGCTTTCTCAGCCACAGCTACAGCTTGGGGAGAAAGCAACTCCTGATGATGCCTTGATTTGGACACTTACATGGCCTCAGAACTGTAAGCTTATAAGTTAATAAATTCCTATTGTAAAAGCCAACCCATTTCTGGTATATTGCCTTAGCAGACTTTAGCAAATTAAAACAGTCAGTAAAAGGTAGTATTCCTGGAGAGAACACTGTACAGGATACTACAAAGAAGAGAACAGCTTGGTACAAGTATGACTGAAACTGTGTGCTTTAAAGCTGCTCCAGTAAGAAAATATAGAACTGTAGGAGAGTATTTCCAATTTCACCAGATGTTGATCAAATTTTCATAAGGGTGCTGGGATAACAATTTCAGAAAACAGACAACTCAGAAAGGATTTAAAAGGTAACCCATGAGATTGATTACTATGTTGGGAGAGTGAGTTTGCAAGGCAAGAGTAAAGGGATAGCTATCATTTATATGTTATTACGTGTCATTCAAGAGGGAAGGGATGTATCTACTGCATTCACCACTGTACCTTCCATGCCCTGCAGGTTGCCACTGGGGGAGACCATGGATTGGTGGGCACAGGTATGTCCTGACTGTGGGCAAGACCACACAAAGACTTTCTCCTCCTTCTTTGAAAATAAATGAAAGAAAATTAAAGCAGAACCTAGAACACAGGAAGGACACTGGCTGGAAAGGCCAGACCTTGGGAGTCAAGAGAGGAAGGGTCAGGTTTTCTCCTCACTGAATGGGGAGATTCAGAGGACAATGTCCATGAGGTTCATTCTTGCTCAAGAGTGTTGTTGCTACACAGAGCCACAACAGTTATAGGAAATAACTAATGGTTATTTAACAAACAGAGACAGAAAAGGCTTAAGAAAAGGCTCTCTCAAGGCAATGGATCATTCCACTTTTTGAGGGGACTATTCCATTTAGCACAACCATTGAAGGTGGCCATACTACAGTGGCTGAATGGAGAAATTTCCTGCAATTAATTCCAAGCTGTTTGAATGAATAATCTTATATTAACACAAGAAGTAGTATAAGGTAATGTTTAAGAACCCGGAGATACAGACGAGGGATTACATGTATGCATGTGGGGGTGGGGGATGAGGAGGGCAGGGGAGAGAGGGAGTTCTGGCTTTGCCACTTAGAAGCCATGTGAGTTAGAGCAATTTTTTAAAGCTCCATAAGCCTCAATGTACTCATCTATAAAGTATGCCTAGTAGTACCTATCTCAAGGGGTTGTTTTGAGGCTTGAAGAAGAAAATGCCCACAAAACACTGAGCAGAGTAATTGGCATAAAGGAAACTCTCAATAAATGGTTGGGTAGATAGAGCAAAGCAACCAGAAAGGCAGGGCTGTGGAGGCTTTGGGTGATTTATTCTCAGTCCCTGCAGATATACCAAGGGCCTCAGCTCTAACCCAGCTCTAACTTTCCAAGGCTTGTAAAGCTGTAACTTTTCCTGGAGGTTTGCCACTTAGAGAATCCTGTTACTTAGAGTCATGGATCATAACCCAGCTCAATCTCTTATTGCCAATTCTGAGGCAAGGATTCAGCAAGTAGGCATTGAGGTGTAGCCACTGTAGTTTGGCTACCCAAAGGTGTTCCTGAAATCATAGTTCCCTTTGGTAACAATAAAACAAGGGTCCAAGACTCAAGTACACATGCTTTTTGTCCCAGGTGCCAGAATTCTTAAGCTCTGCCAGCCAAGAAGGGAAACTTCTAGAAAGAGACACCCTGTGAAAAAAAATCTCTGCTTCAAGCATTTGAACCCTAAGGCAGTCTCCAGGGACTACTGACTGATTTAAAAATTCGGGGAAGGTTGGGGGAAGAGAGGGAGGTAACAGGATAAGAGGAAGGTTGAGGGAAGGAAGGAGTATGTCAACTCTATAGTAACTGAAAACTCCAAATTGTTTAGAGCAGCAGAAATCAGGAAAGCTCACTGACAGATATTGCATTTGACAACCAATCATGCATTGGATAATGTGTAGCATATCATAAAATGTTATGGTAATATAATCAGACTTACGTAAATTCAAACCGAATGCTAGAAACATATTTGATTCACTTTCTCTCACACCTTCATCATGTAAATCCTGTCTGTCTCCCAGCCCTGACCCCTAATTTTATAAGCTATTAAGGTTTTGGAAGGGCCTGGAGCCTCCCCATCCCATTCCACCCCACTCACTGCCCCAGTCCATGAGCTCAATAAAGGAAAATGCAAACCAACCAGGTACCATGTTGCGACTCCCACAGCCACAGTGTCCAACTGGGAGAGAAGCAGAGCCACAGGTGCAGGCAGGGCGCCACCTCAACATGAGGACCCCCCGCCCCCCAACAACAGCAACCAGCTGATGAATTAATTCTCCAAGCAGGACCTGCTTTGGCCTCATGTGTCACTAGCTGTACCTTTCAAATCACACACAGACAGGGAAAAGAGTATTCCTGAATCACAGTTGTATGCCAAGAGTATTTCTAAGCCAAATAATGCCAAGAAAAAGGGCAAAAAGCAAGGAACAGATCATCGTCTCTCCCCTTTAATGCCCCTGCACCAGCGGGAGGTGCTCTTCTAATAAGTAATTCAGAAAACCTTGGAGGTAAGCTAAATGACATTCTAGATCCAGTTGTCCTTGGGGAAAAGTCAGAGAGAGATAAGAAGGACCATTCAGTATAAGCCAAAAGAATCATCTCTGAGTCAGGGCTTCACATTCCAGCAACTCATTTATTCCTAAATAAAAACTATTTACATCTCATAGAATATGATATTGCAAAAAGAACATAGGCTAAGTAGTTATAAAACTTGGTTTCAAATCTGGATACTACAGCTAAATACAAGTTATCCTCTTAGCCCAGTTTTCCTAATTGTAAAAATGGAGGTGATAATATCTACTCTGAAAGATTGTTATGGGAATTAAGGGAAACAACACATGTAAAAAGGCTGAACACGATGCCTGCAACCTTGTAAGTACTCAATAGAAGCTAACTTTCTTTCGTCCCGAGAAAATAAAGCGGCTTTTAAACTAATATTGCCTGATGCACTGGAACCTTGTGAGGGTGCTCCTCATTCCCAGACTGTGTGACCTTGAGAGCTGAGATGGCAGGATTTTGGTCCCCTTGTGGGCTGCTCCGACCACTCTTTCTTCCTCTGCTCTGCTTTGGGTTTTCAAAATAAGACTCAGAGACTCATAAGTGTGATAAACACAAAGCTTCTCCCATGCCTCAAAGACCAGACAAACAAAAACCCAGAAAACTCCAGTTCTCCCAAGCCATCCCACACCTTTAGCCTCTGAATACAGAAGACAAGGAGCTGAGGATTTAAGGGGGACCCTCTGAGCATAAATGACCATTTGATTTGCAGGAGACGGGCAGGGTAGTCAGCCCTGTTTGCAGGATGTTGTCTATAAGGAAAGTCAGATGCCTGGGAAGTTCATGTGCATTGTGAAGTTCAACTTGTCTGGGCCACAAATTTAAAATGCTGCCTTTTATCTTGTAACTCATTGCAATGTGGGGTGGGATGGGAAGTAAAGAGATGGTGCTACTTTTAAATATTTTTCTGAAGAGTTCTGTAGAGCCTTTTTATGGGTCACTGAAAGTCATAGGGTATAAATATCACATCACCAGCAAACCCAGGGTTTGGGACCTTTTCCCCCCAGAGTTTTCCTATAAAAAAGTCAGCAAAGGGAAATGAAAATAGCAACAGGTAGGAAATGGGAGGAATGAATTCCAGCTCCATTTCTGCTAGTTACTAGTTGTATGACACTAAGTCATGTAGCCTCAATTCCTTAACCCCATATGTAAAATGAAGGATTTGGAACAGAATGTGGGTCTGAGGATTGCCCACCTGAGAAGCACCAGAAATTCTCCCTAAAACCTACAGATCCTGGGCCTGGCCCAAACATCCCTGATTCTTGAGCTCACTGTAGTTGAGAATCACTGGTTAAGAAGATCTCTAGAGTGCAACTCAGATGTGATACCGTCATATGCTAAATGCTTTTGTTCTATCAAAAGTGCTGATTCATTGGTAAGTTGGTTCATGGCTTATACAGATATGGAACACTTCTCTCTTCTACCTTTTGCTTTCCTTAACCAAGGATGTTTCCCATTTTCTTCTCACTCACAGCTAATGAATGAAGGCTAAAATACAACATCCTGTCTGTGATTCTTAAAGGAGCCAAATAAATGTCAATGTCCTTGACTTTCTTGTTACTGCCCTGTACAAGAGATCTCCCATCCATCTCCTATGCTATTTCCCCAATTTTCTTCCCTAGCTTGACATCAGGGTCTTCAGTTTGGTTTGGAAAGCCTGTGTCTCTTCTACTTCCTCCAATATCTAAGAGATTTATCTAGAAATCTCTTGTCTGGGTATTGGCCTGGCTTATTTAGAAGTTAGAGCTGAGAAGGTCACTGTAAAAGGTGTGTGTAAAAATAGAACTAGTGAGAGCTGGGAGCCAATGAGGGAAATGATAAAATATTGGTGAAATCTGTGGCTCACTAAAGGGGAGATTACCTAAATGCTCTGTGGGTGGACCAGTCATTTGGTCCCCAATGGCCAGAGATCATGATCCTTAAAAAGAGAAAAAAGGACATGTACTAAGATATGTCATTCCAACTTTTTGGTTTTAAAGTATCTTTTCCTTTATGAAATAAGGAATTTTACAACTCTACTTGACAAAAAATGAAGTTTGAAACCCTATGGTGGTTCACCTCCCACTTGTTTTTATTTTGATTTGATCTCTTTTTAATTTGGTCTTTTACTGGCCCCATGTGGCTCAAGATCTCCTAGGAAAAATTGACTCACTCCCTCAGCAAAGGTACATCTATCACAGAAAAGCATATGAAAAAGGGACTCCCATCAGAAGCAAGGGGCCAACTGTATTGATGGGTTTTTATTGTTGTTGTTGTTGTTGTTGTTTGAGGTACCGGGGCTGGGGATTGAACCTGGAACCTTGAATGTAGGAAGCTGGCACTCAATCACTGAGCCATATTGAATTCCCTGAGTTGGTTCCCTCATCTTGTTTTGTTTTAAAGACAGCACCGGGAACCAAACCCGAGACCTCCCATGTGGGAGGCGGGTGCCCAACTGCTTGAGCCATATCACTCCCTGCCCATTGTGTCTACTCATTGTGACTGCTCACTTGTCAGCTAGTTGTGGCAGCTCATTTCATCTGTCCCTCTTCTTTAGGAGGCACTGGGAACCAAACCTGAAACTGAGATCTCCCATGTGGGAGGCAGGCACCCAAATACTTAAGCCACATCTGCTCTCCTGATGTGGCAATTTCCAATAGAACCTTTTCAAGGGAACGTCCTCTCTACTTGAGCCCATTCAGAAAAAGTGATGTCTTGGGTACATCTACTTTTTTTAAAAGGGAGTCCATGAAGTTTGTTTGTAGGTATTGGGGAAGATTCAAACGTTCTTGTGTCACAAATGGAGATAGAAACAGGAAGTGTCTACTTGGATGTCTATGTTCTTTCTCAGATGGAGCTGATCTTTATGCTCTGTGAGTCCTGGCTCACTGTATTCATTTGCTGTTGCTGCATATTTGGGGATAGGGTTTCCTCAGATTTTAATATATTTGCCTGGCAACTTAAAAAAAGAATCATTTTAAAGTCACCATTCCGGGTTCCTCTTTTATCCATCTTTCCAATCTGCTCACTACCAGTTAGAATGCTTCTGATGGAAGAGTGTGGGCAGGGGGTTAGATTTCATACTTGAGCAGCTCTGAAAGGCAGGGAACATCTAAAGCCAAGGCAATGTACTTGGCTGGGATTTCGTGCTCACTTTGCTATTTCTGCAGTTATTTATACTTAAAAAGAAATTTCTCCCACCCCTACAGTACAGCCAAATGTCTTCTCTGGCTGGATCCAGTAAAAAAAAAAAAGTCTCCCTGCCTAAAAATGGCAAATAAGTTGGGGTAGAAAATAAGAAAACAAAAACAATGACCTGGAACCATTTTAAAAGAGAGATTCAGTTTTGAATTGGGGCAACTAAGCCTGAATCCCTCTTTGGAGGAATCTGGGAATGGGAAGACATAAAATTATGACTTACATCAGGTAGAAGATCATATCCAATGTCTTTCTTTGGGCAAATATAGTTTTATGCCTAACATTCTGTCCTAAATCTACCCTTTGGCTTATTTAGGGGGAAAGATGTATCATCTTTTCTTTAGTTATTCAGTCCCATTAAGCCTTTCCAAGCACAGCGAAGACAACTTAAGAGCTGTGGAAGAGGACAACTAGAAAATATTTGTCCCACTGGCTGCCTGATACCAAAAATTGGCCAATTAGTAAGTTATCCCCTTTACTTAAGGCACTGTTTTCTATTAAAATGCAGTATTCCTGGGAAAGTAGCATATAAGCATTGCTGGTCATTGACACCTCAGTATGAATAAATTTATCACATATTTTCAGAGATCAGTTTTCCTCAAGGTCTAATTGCCTGGGAGCCAATTGCCTGGGGATCCTTGAATCTCTCTGTGCCTACAGGGGATGCTGCCCCTCTGGCCAGGAGCTGTGAAACCAGGTCCAGTGTCATTGTATCCTGAGTTGGTACAAGAGACCAGTTAATGCCATGCCTCTGTAGTGGACATTTGTTATGAATGTAATCACTCATATCTTTGAACAGCCCTTTCCCACAATGTTTGTCTTGCTTCCCTAAAGTAGAAGCCAGAAAAAAACAAAAAACAAAGCAAAACAAAACAAAACAAAAAACAAGTTTGTGGACAATGGCAACAGAGCCTTCTTTCCCTAACTCTCAGCCAAAGTTCCCACTTCTGCCTGTTTCCTGAAAGCAGTTGCAGAAGCCCTCCCTCACTCCACCAGGGTCTGTGTTTAAGGCCTTGACTTGTTACACAAAAGAATTCCAAATAGGATTGCAAGGGAAGCCTTACTCCCACCTTCCCATATCTCCCAGCAGGCTGGCTCTGCAAAAAGCCATTCCTATATTCTATATTCTTACAGTATTTCTACATAAGTATGTGCTTATAAATTGTCAAGGTTTAATGCTAACCTTTTAAACTAACAATTACTAATCTTTTAAAGGAAGTATTAAACTGCAAAATTCAATTTCTATGGGGAAGAGTGATTCTAAATAAGCAGTATATCCTTCTTCCTTAAGACTGGATTCAAGTATAGATATAAGTAGTTTCTCTTTCTCCCTCCTTGCTCTTTTTCTTGACATAAATGTTTTGAATGTCTAAGTGTCAAGAACAGTCCAAGCCTCTGAGGATACATAGAAAAATAAGATTTAGTCACTGCCCTCAAGGAGTTCATAGTCTGGGGCTCATGAGTGTAATAGCAGAGACAAATGCTCTGTGCACTTGTAAGCCAGAGAGAAGAGGGGCTGCTTATGGCTAGGGTAAGGATGGGGTGTCAGGGAAGTTTTTGCAGTGATGGTGCCTGGGTATTTGAAAATGCAAAATAGACAAGGAGAAAAGAATTAAATCACCAGAAAGGAAGCACTGAAGACTTCCAAGATGCAAAACAGCCTGGGACTTGAGAAAAGCCTAAGGATTCAAGTGAGGGTCAGGAGTTTTTATTGCGTAGTTTAGGCCTTTCCCTCAATGCTTTATAACTTTAGGGTGCCTTCTAACAAGAAGAGGAAAATATCATGATAAAGTCCATAATAAATAAACTTCCTATATGAGAACGTTGCCTCTTCCCAATTTATTGAAATAAGAGAGCCATAACATTTATTTCCTAAAGGGGGTGTGAAGCTTAGTCAGGATCAATTTACTTCATTACTCCTTCTAGGGCACTTAAAAATTTATATAATCCCATATGTGGTAGGAGCAGACTATGTGAGGGTTTGATGAGAAATAGTAGGAATGTTTCTTCATCATTCTTTCGAGCATAACCACCCTCACTCTCTTTTCCAGCCCATCCTTACAACATGCCTAGTTACTGTATGATTTTCCCAAGTGAAGGCCTCTGCCAATCCATACTGCATGCTGCCGCCTCACAGAAGCATCCTTTGCCAAAGGGCCCTCCTTTGCCTCCCGGGGGAAGGCCAGCTGTCTTGCGCAGGGTGCACATGCCTGACCCATGTTTGCCTGAGCTGTCACCAACCATTATCGTCCACTGCTCTGCCAATGTTATCTGATCATACCATTTCCCAGCTTAAAAATCTCCTTGAGCTCGTATCAGTATTAGCATATCCTTTCACTGAGCACCTACAATGAGCCAGACTTTGTACTAGATGCTCCATAGTTCAGTTCATTAATCCTTACAGCATCCCCATGAGACAGGTATCAGGACAGCCCACATGCTACAGTTATCTTTGCTACTATTTTGGCAGCAGAACCAACTACCATGTATTGAGCACTTACTGAAATTGGACTGGGCACCATCCTAGGCACTCTACACATATTATCTCATTTACCATTATAGTAACCATGTGAAGTAGATATTAACAGCCCCATTTTACAGATGAGGAAATTGAGGCCAAAAGGGTTTTAATTGATTTGCAAAGCACCTAGCTAGTAAATGGTATACTGGAGATTGAAGCCCAGGTTGGTCAGAATCCAGAACACACGATCTAGTTCACTGCCCTGGGATGACATCCACTTGATCCACCTTCACATCTAAGGCCCTTCACAACCTTGCCCAACCTGTTTCTCTAAGCTCCTTCTCTGCCACCCTCTCCTACACACATTACCCTCCAACTATCTTGAACTATTCCCTTAGTATATAATCACTTGATGCCTTTATACATACGATTCTCTAGGCCTGCAGTGGACTCCCTTTGCCATTCTCTTCCTAGAAGACTGCTATTCATCCTTCAAGGCCAAGTGCAGACATGATGCCCGCTGTGACCCTTCCCTGCTCTCTAGAGGCAGAGGCAGCTACCCTGTGGTCTCCTCTAAGCTTACTTGAGTCATGACACTCTCAGAACACATATTGTTAATATGTTTATCTATTTCCCTAAGTAGATTATGAACGACTAGAGAGCATCAACTATCTCTT